>JAQIXT010000174.1:0-58208 GCA_034700445.1 Stenotaenia linearis
ACTTCCACTTGTCCACATAATCAAACAAGATCGCTCGCTCATCAACAACGCGAAGAGCCCGTAGCGTTTTCCTAGTTTGATAAAACATTATTAAATTCTTTACAACTCTGTATAAATTGTAGTTGGAAAGATCACATTTGGGTGAAAATTCTCGTACAGATAACGTGAGAATAAGTATGACCGCGTGGCTTAGTGACGACGAAAACGACGAAATATTACATCAAACGCTCAAAACTGTAACGAATCGCTTGGACCGAATCACAGGACTTAACGTATACGGCGTTAATAATTCAGAACAATTACAAGTTGTTAATTACGGCATCGGCGGTCAGTACGAACCTCACAGTGATTATCTTATTGATGAAAAAAACCCTGAACAAGTTTGTAAATCAAAGTGTATATTTTTTAAATTTTGATTTAATATATTTTACGTTTGCAGTGGGGTAATGATTCTGATCGATTTGCAACTTTAATGTTCTAAGTGAGTTTTAATTCATGTTTGTCTTTCTTTATTTCTATTTTCAATTCTGTAGTTAAATGATGTTGCACTTGGAGGTGCTACAGTCTTTCCTATTGTTGGAGTTTCTGTGCGGCCTCGTAAGGTAAATGGGAATTGTTAATAAATAATTAAAATTCATTTAAACTCATATTTTAGGGATCTGGACTTTTTTGGTATAACTTGTTTCGAAATGGAGATCCTAATGATCAAAATATGCATGCTGGATGCCCAGTTTTATACGGATCAAAATGGAGTAATAAAAAACGGAAAACAGTAATTGAAGGTTCAGTTGACATATTTTTTGTTCCTAATCTGCAGTTGCCACCAAATGGGTCCACGACATAAACCAAGCATTCAAAAGACCCTGCAGTCTAAATTTTGCGGAATAAAATTTTGGTTAAAATATAAATTATTAGAAAAAAATTAATTTTCAGTAGCAAATTCTCTGATTACTGTAAAAAAAAATTTCAATGACTTCAATAAAATTATGCAAGAGTTTTTTAGTTTTTCAGATTTTTCTTAATGTACATTTATGAGATTAAAATAGTATCGCAGATGTTTCCTGCAAACTGTCAGCACATGTTACAATTAATCAATTTCTGCATTTCAATGATCAATCAGAGTGTTACTCACCAGCCAGTAATATTTTTTTCATTCTTTAGTCATCAAATGAATTAATAATATAAACCAAGTGTCCGAGAGACCTTGTAGTCAATGATTTCAAAAAACTTCCGCATAAAGTTCTTAGTTTTTTCGTAATAATTTACATTTATGAGATTTACTCTAATTTAAAATAATTTCGCACCTGTTTAATAATCGTGCAAACTGTCAGCACCTGTTAAAATGTTTCTATTTCTGCATTTGTTGATCAGAGTGCTACTTATTCACTCTCCTCTTCTAAAATAAAAGTATGGATACAATATTTTTAAGGTAAGTTTCAAACTATAATATTGTACGAAGACACGTCAGTAATACAAAGACAATGAGGAAATTTTATGAAAAAAAAATTTCTTTCACTTTGCAGGATATCATCCATATTGTACCTTTGGCTTTTAATGCCCACTCTAGAATGCAACGTCTATTTGTCTGCCGCTCATCTAAAGTCTGTTTTTAAGGCCGAAAGAGAAATCGTGGAGCAATTAGAAAACTACATGTTGAATTTCGAAGCAAAATTGAATGATTTGCAAACGTGAGTTCTAAAATTAATTTCGATAATTTAATATTTGACATCATTCTCTTTGAAAAGGTACATTGATGAATTTAATCAAGATCATGGATCTAAAGACCCTCAAGAAGTAGTCGGCAATCCAATATCTGCTTATCAATTAATTAAACGATTAACACACTATTGGAATACAATAGAAAATATTCTTAACGATAATTCGTGGCAAGGTTTGTTCATTTTATAAATTCAACTTTCACCTTCTGTTCGTAATTCTGTTTGCAAAAGATTTGATTCGAGTCTACGAGTCTCAAAAGCATCTATTGACATTCGGAGAAGCCGACTTCGAAGGGGCAACTGCAGCTATTTTACGACTTCAAGACACCTATCAACTAAATGCGTCTGATTTATCTCGTGGAAATATTCAAGGAATTCAGGGATCAATTGGATTAACTGGTAAACTAGTGAATTTCAACATTCTCGTATTAATTTTCTGTACTAGCCGAAGATTGTATGATACTCGGTGATCACTGCTCTTACCATGGATTCTTGGATATGGCATTCGAGTGGTATGACCAAGCAATGCATGTTAGTAAAAAAGAGGAAGACCCTACTATTAGTCCAGAAGAAATAACACCTTATTTAGAAGACACCATAAATGAAGTGAGTTTATTTTCACAACCAAATCCATTTCATTAAAAATAATTATTTTCAGCATGACTTGGCTTTACAAATTGGAGGTAATATCTTAGTAGAAAATATTTGCTTAATTTTTTCTTAATTATTTTTATACCCAAGGATGTCATAGCCACATTTTCCCACACCCAATCAAAGACAGAACACCAGCAGAAATCAAACAACTTAGATCGAGCCTGAAGAAAGAGAATTTGCTGTATGATTTGACTTCAACTCAAATACACGAAAATTACCAAGCGCTTTGCAGAGGAGAAAAACTACGCGTAGCCATAAAATAATTTTAAAATCGTATATAACATTAATTTAAGTTTTTCTTTTAGAGCAGCAATGAAGAAGGGGAATTATTCTGTTACTTATCCAACAGAGGCGACCCAAGTTTTTACATAAACCCAATTAAAGTTGAAATCCAAAGTGATGAACCAAGAATTCTAACATTCCACGACATTATTTACGAATCAGAAATTGACCTTATTAAAAAACTCAGCAAACCTTCGGTAAATTTTACAGAAATTTTTTTTTTTTAAATTATTTACATTTCGATCACAGTTGGAAGAATCACAAATCGGTTATCCCGTCCGAAGAATAGATAGAGCGCGAACAAGTATGACTACGTGGCTGAGTGAAGATAAAAAGAAAAACGAAATGTTAGGTCGGAAATTGGAGATTATAATGAATCGCATGAATCGGATCACTGGGCTTAATGTATTCGGCAGAGGAAATTCCGAGCAGTTGCAAATTACTAATTACGGTATTGGCGGTCATTACGAACCTCATACTGATTTTTTTGTCTACTCCGGGGATGAGGTTTGTTGATATAAATCCAGAGTTAATATTTGTTTGAAGTAAATATTAATTTTATCAGAAATCCACTGATGAGAATAGCACTGATGAGATTTTCCCGGACAGAATGGCCACTTTGATGTTTTATGTAAGTTTAAAGGATTTCTTTACTGTTTGAATTAATGTTTTGTATTTTGCAGTTAAATGATGTAGCTTTGGGAGGTGCTACCGTATTCCCTGTTGTTGGAGTTAGTGTGTGGCCTCGTAAGGTAAACATGAATTCAAAACGTTTAATACTTTTTTAAATTTTGTTCTCCAGGGATCTGCAGCTTTTTGGTACAATCTCCATCGAAATGGGAAATCAGATGATCTAACCATACACGCTGCATGCCCTGTTTTATACGGAACAAAATGGGGTAATTATTAATTTTAAAATTCAAATTACGACTAATAATATTTTTGCAATTTTTAGTTGCCAACAAATGGATTAAGAATACAAACCAAGTGTTCAAGAGACCTTGCAGCCTGGAAAAATTCGAATAAAATGAAATACAGAAAAGAGAAAAATTTTCTCTGAAGCTTTCAATTAATGAATAAAAAAATTAATTAGAATAAATAAAATCTCTGGCTCTAACCCTTTGTTTATTAAAAATCAAATATCTTTTAAACAAAGATTAATTATAGTCGAAAAAGATTTTATGTGCGTATGAAATTCAATATTGATTTCTTAATGTTACGATTGCAAAACTTATTATCGGGTTTAATATCTCAACGTCATTACTCTCAATAACCATGAATCGCCCTAATGTATTAACAATCTACTTTCTCTTTTTAACAAACTGTGTCAATTGCGAAATTTTCTCTTCAGTCGCTCAATTGGAAACTCTTTTTAATGCAGGAAAGGACATAATAGAAGTACTAACAGATTACGTCAAAGAGCTACAAGAAAAAATTGGTGTTGTAGGAAAGTAAGATCAAATTCTCACGAATTAAACTTGTTACCAAAATTCATACTATGTTTATAGATTCATCTATCAATTTCATCACTTGCAACTACCCCCAGAAGCAGAAAAATTGGTTAGTAATCCTTTATCATCCTTCAAACTTATTAAACAACTTACACAAGATTGGAAACCGATTGAAAAAATCATGGATGCCATTTCGCAAAAAAGTAAACAACCCTTAATTTATTTTATATTATTTTTCAAGCATAATTATCTAGATTTGATTCAGCAAATCAAAAACCGCCATCCAAAATTCGAAATGCCCCAACTGAAAGACTTCCAAGGGGCAATGATAGCCGTACTAAGACTCCAACAAACTTATCTCCTAAACGCTTCGGATTTAGCGAGTGGGAATATTCTCTCATTACAAACATCCGCGAGATTAACCGGTAGATTACTGTATTTATTTAAAGTATTAATAAATAACTTAAAACATCATTTTTTAAAACCTCATAAATAGCTGAAGATTGTTTGCAACTTGGAAAACTTAGTTTTGACAACGAATTTTTCGATTTGGCTTCTCAATGGTACAATGTGACCTTGAGTATTAATAAAAGGGAATTAAAATTAAACCCACTTCTCATAGAAAAGGCAATAAAAGAGGTAAATTTTTTGAAATCTAACTCACGAGTGTTATTTAGTGAATTCATTACTTTCAGCTCGACTTAACTAAACAAAAAATAGGTATGTGTTTGTAAAGTGCATCACAATTTTCTTAACGTTTAAATGTTTTAAGGAGATGAACAACACAAAATCAAACATCAAAAACGAACTTTTAGTAAGGCAGTAATTATAGAGAAGAATAATCTGGAAGATGAAACAATGATAGAAGATGCAGTCCTAAATTACCAAGCATTGTGCAGAGGAGAGAAGATAATGGTATGTAAAAAAACAATGCCTAAATTCGAAATAAGTAATTTTTAATTTTCCCAGAGTGCCGCCGAAGAAGCGAACTTAAACTGTTATTTATCTACCAGAGGACATCCAAGTTTTTTCATAAATCCCATCAAAGTTGAGGTGCTAAGTCACGAATTACCACTCCTTATATTTCACGACGTTATTTACGAATCTGAGATTAATTTCATTAAGGCGTCTGCTATACCTTCGGTAAGACCGAACAGGAAAAAAAAATTCAGTTGAAAATGTTATTTTCTAGTTACAACGAACACCAATTGGCAATATGGGTGAAATTAAAGACGTACATATTAGTCAGTACGCGGGGTTGTTAGACAACTTGAAGGATAATCACAATCAGTACAGGTTAAAGACTCTCATTGACCGACTATCTCGTATCACCGGCCTTAACGTGTACGGGAAGGAGAATTCCGAACCACTACAAGTCTCTAATTATGGGATCGGTGGTCATTTCGAACCTCATCACGATTACTAGTAAAAAAAAAAAAATTAAAATTTTAATTTCTCAATTTTCATACAAAAATTTTGATAGTCCTAAGGATTTATTCCCGTACGAAAGGCTGGCCACGATTATTTTATATGTAAGTGTGCAAATATCTAGTTAATTGATTCCTTAATTTGATGTAAGTTTGAACTGTTTGTCAGTTAAGTGATGTTCCTTTGGGAGGTGCAACCGTTTTTCCTGTAATTGGAGCTGCTGTGGTGCCCCGTAAGGTAATTGTGAATTCATTGTATTAAGTTCAATGATCTTTAATTTGTTTCTTAGGGAGCTGTTGCTATTTGGTATAATATCTACAGAAATAGTAGTATTAATTTCCTATCAATGCACGCCGGCTGCCCTGTTTTGTACGGATCAAAATGGGGTAAGTTTACACTAAGGTTTGGTAAAGTTGAAATTTTAATTAATTTTCTTGTATTTATAGTTGGTGTTAAATGGATTTTTGAAAAAAATCAGGTTTTCAAAAGACCGTGTGGTCTAAATCCAACAGATTAAGTAAAAAATGAAATCGGGAGGAATAATTAGTGAGAGAAGAATCTCTTACTGTCTAATGATTTCTAATTATTTCGTAGTGTTAAAATTAAAAGTTAAAATAAACGAATGGGTTTTGTAATCTAATTTCTTTCGAATTTTTAGTTCAGTTTGCAAAACATAAGAAAAGTAGTTAAGTGTTAGAATTGGAGAGAAAAAAAATCTCTGTAACTAAACCCTTAAGTAATAAAAATAAATTTGTACCCAATTTTTTCTATACATCTATTTCAGTCTTACATTATTCAGCAACGAGATCAAAAAACATTCGTGATTCATCACACATAAGGCAAATAAATAAAAAGCCTACCTTTACAGCAAAATCGTGATGCAATCCAGAAGAATATGGTCGGCATTTGGATGCAAGTTCAGTTGTGAGAAGACCACCATTCAGACTTTTGGACAAATTATTTTCACCTGTAAAGAAATTATAAATAAATTACTTGGCCTTTTATATTTATCAACCAACAACTTTACGTTTTTTTAAAATTTTTTTTTTTATTTTTAAAAACCATATTTTATAATGACCAGTTAAATTTTTCCACAAATATTTTGTATAAATTTTCCTTTTTAATGAAAAACAGTTTTATTATTTTCGAATCAAATCAGCTTAATTTCGCACCTGTTTCTATGAGATTAATCGTCAACAGCTTGCAAACACATTACACTTCATTAAGCATAACGTACTTACAGTGCATAATCGAGAACTCATTCTCGAATTTTCTCAAGTAAGAAGATGTGTTTAGTATTTTCCAGGTAAAATTTAACTTAAGACGCTTTAATCACAAGATCTTAACGAATAAATTTTGTTTACAGAGACATAGCGCTCGTTTTGAATTTCATGATTTTAATACCTGCGCTTAAGGGCGACGTTTATTCGTCTACTGCACATCTATCAACAATATTTGATGCTGAAAGAAAAATTGTAGAGCTATTAGAAAGTTATATTTTAAATTTTGAAGCAAAATCTCAAGATATTCAAACGTGCGTTTCAAATCAATTTTGTTTGGCAAAATTTAACATTTTTTTCTACAGGTATATACATGAATTCAAGCGAGTCCATGGGTCCAAGAATCCACAAGAGGTAGTCAGCAATCCAATATCTGCCTACCATTTAATAAAACGACTTACAATGTATTGGGAAACAATAGAAGAGATACTTAACGATAATTCCTGGCAAGGTTTGTTTATTTTATCGTTTTATTTTCAATTTACTTTTATTTTTGAACACGTAAGATTTGACTCGCGTCTACGAATCTCACAAACATTTACTGACGTTGGAAGAAGCCGACCTCGAAGGGGCAACAACAGCTATTTTACGACTTCAAGAAACATATCAACTAAATGCAACTGACTTGGCGCGTGGAAATCTTTTAGGAATTCAAACTTCAAATAGATTAACTGGTAAAACTGAATTAATTTCATTATTTCTCGTAATAATTTCTCAACTAGCTGAAGATTGCTTCGATATCGCTAACCACTGTTACTATTACGGATTCTTGGATCTGGCATTCGAGTGGTATGACCAAGCATTGCAAGTTAGTAGAAAAGAATTAGATCCGACTATGAGTCCCGAAGAAATAACACCTTATTTAGAAGACACAATAAAAGAAGTGAGTTTCACATATTCTAAATTAGAGTTTTAGTTAAAATTGTTTTTACAGCATGATTTGGCTTTACAAATTGGAGGTAATTTCTATAAAGTAAATTGTTACTCACTTTTACTTATAATTACGCTTTCTTCAGGTTCTCACAGTCATATCTTCCCACACCCACTCAAAGGCCGAAAGCCAGCAGAAGTTAAACGATTAAGGTCGAGCAGTTGGGCCCAAAATTTGGTTGATAAATTTTTCGAAACTCCGATACACGAAAATTATGAAGCGCTGTGTAGAGGAGAGAAATTACGTGTAAGTGAATAACATTTTAAATTATAATTAAATATCAATTGTAATTTATTTTTTAGAGTAGCGAAGAAGAAGGAAATTTAAACTGTTATTTATCAAATAGAAATGATGCGAGTTTTTACATAAATCCGATTAAACTCGAAGTTCAGAGTCTTAACCCGCGAATTGTTACATTTCATGACATCATTTACGAGTCCGAAATTGATATTATTAAAACGTTTAGCAAGCCTGTGGTAAGCTTTAAGAGATTCTCCTTAAATTTTAAGAATTTACGAGAATTTTGTCTTTGTTTTCATTTATAATTAAATTTTTACAATTTAAAATAAATTATTCACAGTTAGAACGATCTCTAGTTACTTCCAAACATGCGCATGTGTCGAATGTACGTACAAGTATGAGCACACGGATAAATGAAGAGAAAGATGAGGAGGACGACGAAGAAACTGAAAAGTTTCGTCAGAAACTGAGAATTATAATGAACCGCTTGGATCGAATCACAGGGCTTAATGTACTCGGAAATGGTAATTCCGAAGCTTTGCAGGTTGCTAATTACGGCATAGGCGGTCATTACGAACCTCATTCTGATTATAAATTCTGGGAGAGAACTCCAGAAGAGGTTAGAATATCATTTCTAACTTAATCATTAGTTTAAATTTAATAAATTTTTACAGTGGGCCAGTGTGAATATCAGAGAGAAGGAAACCCTCGACAGAATTGCAACTTTGATGTTTTATGTGATTTCAATTAAGATTTTCTGTTCTGTTTACAAAATAACTTTTGTATTTTACAGTTAAGTGATGTTACATTGGGCGGTGCTACGGTTTTCCCTTTTATTGGAGTTGCTGTGTCGCCTCGTAAGGTAAATATGAATTTGTTTTTAAAAAAGTTTGTTTTTAAAATTTGGTTTTCAGGGATCTGCAGCTTTTTGGTATAACTACTTACGAAATGGGAGCTCAAATTCCCTTACTTGGCATGCCGCGTGTCCAGTTTTGTACGGAACAAAATGGGGTAATGGTAATGTTATTGGTAAACTTCAATTATTATTTTTTTCCTCAATTTTTAGTTGCCAACAAGTGGATAAATGATTTAAGTCAAGTATTTAAAAGACCTTGCAGCTTGAGACGGAATGAGTAAAATATTCTATTGTGCAAGTAATGTTAAATAAATAAAAGCCTACGTTTTTAAACGTTACCTTTACTGCAAAAAAGTTTGATGTAGTTGCGAATGCGCCTTGTAAGTGGGTGTGTCTCCTGGCTTGTAGTGTATGTGGGGCCGCCATTTGTAATTATGACGAATGTTTCCACCTGGTGAGTAATTTATACTTACTGAGAAAAGCAAGGAGAAAAGAGCTGGAGTTCCTTTAAAATAAAAAGATTTGTTTAGAGGGTTGCGACAATTCATAAACGGTGAAAATACTTGTCCGATAACGATGTTACTCCAAGATGAACATTTTTCTTGCAGGCGGCTTGGGGAGCAAATAGTCCGGCGGGAAAGACGAAAACAATGTGCTTCCGCGAGTCGGTGCAAAAAAGCGCACAAAAATAAAAAAAGAGGACAAGAAGTCCTGGGCTTAGTAGCATTTCAAATTATGTTACATTGGAAGGCGCTTTAGTTTACTTTGATAATTATATAAGTTAGAATTATTTTGTTAATTTTTTGGGTTTAATAATAAAATATTGTTTACTTTTTACTGAAACCGCGATTTTTGGCAATGAGATGCAGCTCTTTGGCCTCTGTATTGTCAAAGTGCTTAAAAGTAAATAAGAATGTGTAGTAAATACTCGAAGTTTGTCATCCTGATCAATGCAGTGCGCATTAAAGACCCACTTTGTTTTATAACTTTTTAATTACAAAAATCTTCCCGAATTTACCTCAATTGTAATTTTGGCATTTATAGTAATTGCAATAATTAGAAAGTTATAAAGTTATTTTCACGTTAAATTTGCGTTAATTGACAAAATTACAAGTTGACGTAATTCAGGAAAGATTTTTGTGAGTTGTTGTTCTTGTACTTTCTATAATGAAAACTTTACACGTCGTAAGTCAAAATCTCGCAGGAATTTGGGTCATAAATTTACGCCCATCAAGAAAGTCCCGTTGCTGGTTACCATAAGCTGTAAGCATGCATCAATTGCTATAATACATTGTAATATTATTACTTTTGCATAAATTTTCTCCTTTAAAGAGAGTTTTATTTAATTTTTTGTTGTCTATAATTTTTAATTTTTTTTTATGCCGTTAATAAAATGGGAATTGAGATCACTTAATTTCACTTTGATATCCCGAATCAAAATGGGATAAATCCATTCTATTCGCTTCATTTTTTATAGTCGGGACTACATGGATCGGTGAACTAAACAAACTTTCAAATCTTGATTTAAACCGTGAAAACTAAGTTAGAAACGCCCCAGAAAGTTCATCTTAAACATTTTACAACTGTAATTTACTTTGTTTGTACAAAGCTTAAAAATAAATCCTATTATTGCGCACAACTGGTTTGTAAAGTTCAATAACATAAAAATTTTATCTCTCAACTCTCATCAAAATATGTGAAGTAAACATACACAACCTAATTATTCATCCAGTGAATCGGCAGTGTTCAATTAATGGGTTAAATCAGCAGAACTCATCTATTTAAATGATTAAATCTCGCATTTATTATTACCTACATCGATATGAATTACTATTCATTCACTAAGTTCTATTGAAATTTCTACGAAATTACTATAAAACGGTTCAGTGATTCGTTGCAAAATCAGTTCCGCGGGAAATCTTGAAAGAAACATTTTTGACAAAGGACAGTAATGTCGTATAAACGTTTTTTCCTCAATTCCTGAATCGACTGTCAATTTGAATGTGAAAAGGTGTCAATCGGAAGCAGATCGGAAACGGAAAAGCGGTAATGAATCGATAGTGAAACCTGAATTTCTAAGTAATTGCAACTGAATGATTTGCAAATGAAGGTAATCGAAATACACTACTCCACCGTGAAAACGGGTCAAGCGAAAAATCATGGCCCAAGGGAGAAAAAAATACATCTGGCCTCAGGGTCAGCGTGACGACATGTCGCCCTCGAGGCCATTGCTCTTGTAACTGCGAGTGGGGATTCATAGACTGTCACGTTGCGTCTGTGCCAATCAGAAAACAGTTTTGCTATTACCGATTTGTATTCCACTTGTAATTCAAATAGAAATCCAGTGAGAGAGAACCACAGAAGCGAATGGGCTGCTACAAGGTAAGAAAGACTTTTGTTTACCTTTTATGGAGTGAAATAATGATTGAAAGTTGATTTTGTTTTATTTGTTTTGCTCTGTTGTGTGTTAATTTCTTGAATTCTTTTAAAAATTATATTAAATAATTTAATAAAAGACTGAAATTGTAATTAAATTACATGAGGAAAACTCCACGATTCACGACCTTGCTGTTTACCCACCTTAAAAATGCAAGTGTGACCCTACTAGGTAACGGTTTAATTGCAGAGCAATGCAGAAAAGCTATCCTCATTACAAGCTCAGCTCAGGTGACGCTGTTGATGCTTTCTTATTGAAAAAAACGATTTTTCCCTCGGAAAAAAATTGTGACGAAATTTCTGACCTTGTACCTACTAATCGAAACCTAAACCTTTACGTAATCAAGCGAGTCTTGATGCAAAGTCACGAACTACGTCTCTGGTTTCTAGTTTGCGAAAAATGAAGGGCGCCTTGATTCTCCAGCCTCCGGGAAGAAAACCTTTGATCTTAATTACGTTTCGTGGACTTTCTTTTCACGTTTGCACAGCGTAGATTTTTTTTCAATTTACCGATCATTTATTTCCTGCTCTTAATGTGCCTTGAACGTGCGCATCATTCACTCAACTCTTCCCACTCACACGGAACCAGTAATTACGAAATTCATAACCATATTTCACTTAAATTGTTCCAACGTTAGATCGAAACTGATGGCAGCATCTGTCGTACTTTTCTTGCTCTTAATACGTGGTTTTAACGGCGAAGTTTTCTCGTCCACTGCTCATCTCTCGACTGTTTTAAACGCCGAAAGAGAAATTGTCGGCCAACTAGAAAGATACATCGAGGATGCCGAAGCTAAGACTGACCGTTTACGGAGGTAAGACACTGGAACAAATTCTAGCCCAGTAGTAACGAACCATAAAGTTAGTAATTACCCTAAAATTAATTAACAGTATATTGGACCGAAAAATCAGCTTACAATAAATTATAAATATATTTTGGTACAAAATTTGCGAAAAATTTATCTTTGTTAAAATATTTGATTGAATATGGGTTAAAATTGATGAAATTGTGCGTGTAAATGCAATAATATCAATGGAGTTAATAGTTTTTCGTTTTTAAATTAATTTTTACTTTTAACTTTTACTTAAATTTCGTTTTTCTCATACAGGTACATCGATGAATTTAATCGAGTGCAGGTACCTGCAGATGTCGATGAGATAGTTGGTAATCCATTATCAGCTTACCAACTTGTCAAACGACTCACAGTAGACTGGGGAACAGTTGAGAGAGATCTCTACGATAATTCATTGCAAGGTTTGTGTACACCCTTAAACTTCCTGGAAACTTTCACATGTGGGTCATAATTAACAGTCTAAACCGCCCCAGATCGGTTTGAAATAATAAACAATTATTTATACATTCAATTCAACAACCATGACCCTACTTTACCTTAAAAAATGTTTTGTTTTGAATTTATTTACATGTTTATTGTCTAGATTTAATTCAGCAAGTGCAGAGTCGACGTCAAGGCCTTTTAATGCCCCACGAAGAAGACCTTCAGGGGGCAGCTTTAGCTATTTTACGACTTCAAGAAACATACAGACTGAATGCATCTGATTTAGCGCGTGGCGATCTACTTGGAATTCAAAGTTCAGCCGGATTATCAGGTAAATTAGAAAAAAAATTCTAAAAATTAAAAAAAAAAATTTATTTAAATTTTTTGTTTTTAAATCAGCTCGGGATTGTTTGTATCTTGGAAAACACTGTTCCTACCACGGATTCTTAGATTTAGCTATCGAATGGTACGATCATGCGTTACGAATGAGTACGGAAGAATCGAATCCTTCGGTCAGACCGGAAGAAATTAAACCGTACTTAGACGAAGCAATGAAAGCGGTAAGTTTTAATATTCAAAGATTTGACTGGTATGTGTGTTTTTGATGAATAACAACTGTTGCAATCGATTGTGCACATCTTTCAAGTACATTACTTGTATTAGACAGGAAGTAATTAAACACAAGGAAATTTACACAGCTCCTTTGTATTAATGTCTTGTTTATATTGTGTACATCACACGAGAAGAGATGTTATCTGGTTTTATATTGTCGATTAAAATGATGGGAATTGACCTATTATGTTGTTATAACTATTCACAGACGTGTTTATTTACAAACATAAATTTTAGTTACATCATCAATTAGGTTTAGTTGATATTTCATCATAAGAAAATTAAATAACACTAATTTGATAAATGAACTTAAATTCAGCCTAAATATGATTTCTTAAAAATTAGTTAAATTAAAGTTTTTTTGAAAAAAGTTCTTTAGAAGGGCAATGACTGGGATGTTGTCATTGTATTGCATACAAAAACGAAACGTTTTTATTCTATTTTCTTTCACTGCATGGGACAAATTTAGTATTTATATTCAACGTACCTCAAAGTTTGTTGACCCTTTTTACCGTTCACATTAATTAAGAAAAATGAGTTTTCTTTCTTTTCTTTTTTTTGATTTTTTTGTTTGTACTTTTAAAAAATGGTTATAAAAAAAGTAATTTTGTATATTATTTCCAGCACGATTTGGCTTTAGAAAGTGGAGGTGAGTATTAAACGGAATAATTCGAAGTCACGATTTCTGACTAATCTCAAGTTTCAAGGGTACAATCGACACACATTTCAACAACCAATCAGAGGTCGAACTCCGGCTGAAATTAAAGGACTTTTGTCGACACGCACGAAATACAACTTGGGCCTCGGTTTGTCTCACGATGATGAAACCAGAAATTTTCACGCGCTGTGCAGAGGAGAACATCTTAGAGTACATAAATTATAATTTCAAAAAAAAAAAAAAATTATAATTATTTTTTAACAATTTTCAGTCTGGAGCCGAAGAAGCAAATTTAAAGTGTTATTTATCAAACAGAAATGACGCAACTTTTTTCCTAAATCCAATTAAGGTTGAAATTCTCAGTCATGATCCACCTCTTTTTGCATTTCACGATATTATTTATGAGTCTGAAATTGATTTCATCAAGGAATTCAGTAAACCTTTGGTAAGTTTTTTTTTTTTGAAAAAATTGTTTTAAAAAAGTTAATAATTTATTATTTTTAAGTTGGAAAGATCAACGGTTTTGGGGAACGACGGTAACGCCCGTGAAGTGTCAAACGTGCGTACGAGTCAGAATACATGGTTGACCGATGATGCGCAAGATGACCAGTCACGTCACAAACTAAAAATCATAATGGATCGCATGTCACGAATCACTGGACTTAATATTCTTGGAGAACACAACTCAGAAGCAATGCAGGTTGCTAATTATGGCATCGGCGGTCATTACGAACCGCATCATGATTACTTATTCAAGGATAAAACCCCGGAACAGGTTGTTTTTCCCAAAAAAAATTTATAATTTTACTCTGTGAATTTTTTTGACCTTCACAGTTGGCTAATGTTAGTCCGGATAATTACGCAAACGGAGACAGATTGGCCACGTTGATGTTTTATGTGAGTTTGTTTATCCCAGTTCAATGAAATTTGTTTTTTGGAATTTCTTTGTTTTTGTTATTAGCTGAGTGATGTTACTCGGGGTGGTGCTACCGTCTTTCCTCGTATCGGTGCCGCCGTTTGGCCTCGGAAGGTAAATATGGAAATTATTTGTATAGTATAAATATTTACAAATTATTTAGGGATCCGCTGCATTTTGGTACAATGTCCGGAAAAGCGGTGAATCTGATCCACTTACTTTGCACGGCGCATGTCCCGTTCTGCACGGATCAAAATGGGGTAAAAGTTAATTAATTTTTTGTTTATTAACTTTTTAATTAATTTTGTTTTCAGTTGGAAATAAATGGATCCGTGAGTTAAATCAAGTTTTCAAAAGGCCTTGCAGTCTAGACCCTATGGAATAAATAAAAGTTATTGAAATGTTAAAAATTAGGAGGAAAATTGCAATTACAGCAGTTTTTGTCCTTTCTAGTCTTGTTGAGAAATGTTGGAAGTTGAAATAAATTAATTTAAAATGACTGTGTTTGACTTTGTCACAAGTTTCGAGGAAAGGTTTTGACAAAAAAGGAGACGTACGAGTAAAATGAGGTCATTTGTCCTTTTGGGAAACAGTTTTGTACATAAAGGATGAAAATATTACTTCATACCTTTGTTTGGTCTTTTTCTGAAAATGTAAGTCATTACACTTTGTTCTTTCCTATTAGTCATTGCAGTAAAGTTTATATTTTTGAAAACACTTATTTTTTTATATTTCTAAACTGAATTGTAAAGGAATAGGTGAAAGTTGGAAAATAATTTGTATTCAAGCTAGGAACTGAAACGTAACCAGCGCTTCATGTATGGTAAAATGACCTAATTGTTGTCCCACAACCTATTAAAGTACTCAGCCAACTGTAAATCCAAACATAAATATTCAACTCCTAATTTATGAAAACCGAGGCCAAATACAAAAACATTGCCTTATCAATAGATGGTACTATATTATTGAGTTGCCACTTTCGAATTAGGTCAGAGATTTAACATTTCAAGATGCATGTGTGAACCTATAAAACATTACAGTGTGCAAAGAAAACCTTAATCTGTCTTATGAATATCATGTTATAAACATAAGTTAATAAAAAACCTCAGACAAGATTAAAAGAGGCATCAACATCTATAATGGTCAAGCAAGAAATAAAAGAAATTCATGACAATCAATCAAGTACCAATTGACAGTTAATATCAACTAAGAGTTTCGTTATGTTAACAGTAAATAGTATATTAATCAAGAGTAGCATGAAGAAAGAAATTTAGAATAAATGGACAAAAGCCAATTCATCACAGAAAAGATTACCAAAAAAATCAAACAATTATGAAATCCAATAATCATTTCAGTGCTATATTCTCTTAGGACTATACATACTCTCTATGCAGGTACTAGTACAATCATCTGCCATCTAGTGTTGGCCTTCTAAACTATAATACAAAACAAGAAACTAGTATATTGCTCTGCCAATAGATGGAAGTCAAGTCCCTGCAAATGATGTGCAAAGGAAGGTCGACAGCAGCTAACCACTTTTCACTGCAGTTAGTGACTCGATATCCTTAGCTTGATAATAACTAGGTTCAGCTAATCACAATCATTAGGAAAATTACAGAATCAGGTTTTCATCCTGTTTTCAACATTAAATTCTCATAAACCCTTTGCTTATAAAAGAAATAAAGATTATAAAAAAACCTTCTAAATTTCTGTCAAGTTTTTATAATTACATTGTGCCTTACCATTTACCACCCTTATTCATGCTACATTACCATAACACAAGACCACAGCCTTCGGTGAGGGGATAATCCAACAAAAACTAGCAGGAGAAATAAAGCCAACTGGGCACAATAGACAACAAAAGCAAACAAAAAGTAAAACCCTTAATCCTACCAAAGGCATCCACAAACACTATTTTTTAAAGCTAATTCCAAGGAAACTTTACAATCAGAAAGCAGACACAAGATTAGCTGCCATCTTAAATAAAATTTTTAAAATTCTTTAAACACTGATAAATAAAAGTTCTAGATAAAGAACAATGGAAAAAAATATTCTTAAAGACAAATAAAATATACTATAAAAAACAGAAAATAGTTATCATTCTTCGGTCTTTTACTACCCGGATAAGACTGTGCACTTGGAATGGAAGGACAAATACCACAATCAAGCTTCGGTGTAGAAGAGACAGTATTCGCAATTAATACCAATGACCTTCAAAGCAAACAGGATGAGGCTAAGGATACCCACATAACTGCTTAAAAATGGAGGTCAATATCAATATAAACGCAGCTAATTAACCCAGCATGAAAATGTGTTGTAATTATTTTGAAAGCAGGAAAGTGAAATTGCTGGCAGGCCGGGACGAGTGCAATATGCTCAATTGTAACACACATTGCTCTCATCAAGGTCTGAAGCAATATCACAATGTAAATGCTGCGTATCATCCTGTCTATCTTCTCACATGATCCACAGTCCATTCACCAGAGCTCTCTTTAGCTAACTGTTGTACAGTTATTCCCAGGGGTGACCACGGGGAGGTAGAGAGTTGGATTTTTCACCCCCAATTTCAAACGATAAAAATCTTTTTAAGATCAGAAATTATTTGCTAGTCTGAATATAACTGTATTTAATTGAATAATGTGAAACTACTATAGTAAATTTGAAAAATCTTACCTTTTCTTTTCCGATGTACTCTGTATAGTTATAACTTACAGTTCAGTAGTGGGATTTGGATATCTGTAATAAAGCAAGCAAAGTGAAAATTAATTTAGTCTTACTGAGTAGTGTAAATAATAGAGAGTTTGCGGAGAACATAATTTATGTTTTATAACTTATAAATTCCATGTTAAATATAAGTTAGATTTATAATTAACAAGGAATTTATAAGTTATAGGACATAAGTTTTGTTCTCCGCAAACTCTGTATTAAGAATGTTAATCTTATAACTTTAAATTTGCTCAAGACAAACTCAAGCAAGAAATTTATAAAATTTAAGATGTAAGTTTTGTTCCCTCCTTGTTAAATTAGAAAATCATCTTACACCTATATTTACAATTAATAGTAACAAGTAATTAATAATTATTAACATTACTATATTTAATATTATTACAATACAGTCAATCCTATGAAGTTTTTAATTTTTTCCCTTAATTCTGATTTTTTCATTGCTTTGTAGGATTGACTTCAAGTAAACGATTGCTCACATTGTCCGCACAAAATGTTAATGTATTCTTGCAAAAAATAGATTGCTGAGCTTACGAAATGGAAATTCCATCAAATTTTCCGGTTGAATAGAACGTCTCTATCACACAAAGTTGTATCAGCAAATCCATAAAGTGATGTCAGGCCTACATCAATGGTAACGAGCTCTAAAAATCAATAAGGTAAACGAAATTCCAATAATGAAACATTGATTCTAATTATTCCACTAATATAATTAAACAATTAAGCAAATTATTACGAAATGCTCAATACCATTGCTTAATTCTTTATAACAACATTTTGAAATTCGTAATATATTATTACGAACGACTGTAATTTTAGTTTCAAATAGCATTACTTTAAAAAAGAAAAGCCGTAGCAATAACTCCTTAATGTGATTTTCGGTGATGACTTGAAGGAAGTCCATTTAAGGGTTGTAATCATGTAACCATTCAAAATGTTTGAAATACACCCCACAATTAGTCAATTCATAACACCCTTTTTGAAAGATATAAAATCAGATAAGGCAATGCACTTTTTGGTTTTACATGATCAATTTTTTTAAACAAGCAAAATAAAAGGTTCAAATTGTGTAATGCAGGAAGTTACTTACCCTTAAATAAGACCCCAAAACATGAGGTTGCAGTTTGAATTTCAAACCAAAGAAAAACATTTTTGAGTCATATTTCACTCTTAACACTAACAAATGAAGGCATGTAATTTGTAAAACAATTTTTTAAAAAAGGGAAAATTTAAAGGAATGTCAAAAGTCCTTAAAAAATTCCTTAAATTTTTCTATTTTTTTGTTTTAATGTTTTCTAGAGTTCAAAACACCAGAAATTCCTTTTTTGATGGAATAATACCATCAATCCTAGACTCAACAAAGTACATCCTAGACAATTACATGAACAAACCCCACCCTAAACAAGTTATGATTTTTAACTTGCTTTTCAAACAATTTTCATATTTTTCTTCTCTCCTCCCCTTTATTTGCCAAAACCTTTCAAAATTGAAAGAAAAAAAATGTTTTTTCCAGGAAATAGCAAATAAAAAAAACCTAAAGAGCAAATTTGGGTTTAAAACCTATAAAATAAAATTTTCTGTCAGGTACACTCTTTCAAACAGCCTGAACAAGCACACACCTTTCACTGGACCCTCTTTCCAAGAAAGAAACCATTTTCATCATCCCCTCCCTTTCCCATAAAGGTGGCAACAAAATACAACTCATATCAGAACTAGTTTAGGCATCCCTGAAACATTACTGCTGACTTTGGCCTATAATAATTCACAAAGGTGCCCTAGGGTTGCCATTCTCTCCCTGAACTTCTCTTGGAAATGGCCCATTTCATTTGCTCAGCTCCTGGATTGAAATTACCTTAAAAACACAAATTTTAATTAAATTTCAACATTTTAACTATCAGAAACAGAGATCACAACCTTACCTCTTGAAATCAGCATTCAAAGATAGAAAACAATGGTTGGGTGTATCTAAAATCTGATTTATAAGATTTATAAATTAGTTTGTTGAAAATTTTCATAAAATTTGGTTTTCTAAGTGTGTTTTAGTATTATTTGAAGACATATTGGATGCAAAGAGGTTGTTGAGTTCTAGTTTATACATATTTATGGGATAATAGTTAGGCATACTAATTCAATGTAAGTATTTTGTTTATCTTCATTCAAGGGTTAGTCATAAGGATAAGTATGCAAACATGGCAACGTTTACTTCAAGGGTAAAGGTTAGAAACCACTTCAACTTGTCTGTTGTTGGTTTAGAAGGATGAAACCGATCTATACTTAATCTCAAGCTGAAACTAAAAACGTGAATTATGACTTTTTGTACTTGTTTTGTTAAAAACCGTTTTTAAAAACCAATAAATTTAGTGGTAAAATATAAACATGTGTCATTTTTAATCCTCTCCGACAAAAATTATGCGTTTTGGACGTGTTTTGTGGTCAAATTTGGCTTTAAAAGATCTTTAAAACTGAGAAATTAGCATAAGTATCAATTTAAAGCTAAATTTTTTAAATTACGGCCTTAAAAAAACCCACAAAAAACTTAAAACTTTATAAGTTTAATCCTTCCAGACCAAATTTATGCCTTTTGATCCTATTTTGTGATAAATATTTATCTAAAAACTGATTCTTTCATCAAAAAATTTGCAAACTTCTGTCCGAATTTTCAAACGGCGGCGCTAAAAGCCCAATGACATCACCAGTTTTTGGAACCTGTTCTTGCAGTTCTGGGTTTTCTTACCAGTAATGTCACACCTCAAATGGCCATACCCTTTGACCCTGATCTCTATTCTCTCAGCATAGTGAATCTCAACCAGGAGTGATTAATCCATCTTTTATTTTCGTGGGATGATGAACAGGAAAGATGGAAGATTAAACTTCATTTTCACTTTGGATTTATTATAGACCACAATTGCTTAATTTTATTAACTAAAACCCACAAAATTGCAAAAATTATAAAAATTAAACATAAAATCGATAAATTTCTATTTCTTATGGAAAAAAATTGAAAAATTGATTGATCATTCCCGGTTTTCTGAGGTGTGGGACTTTAAAGGTCAAAATAATATGAATAGTAGGATCTAGTCGGATACTGAGGCTCGTGAAGCGAAATAAAAAGCAATTTGAAGATAAAATTAGCGTTTGATTGGGTAAAACTAACCGTGAATTAATTTGATTGCCAGGAATAAATAATAGCATTAAAAAAATCTCAAATTTTCTTCATCTTGAAATTGAAATAAAATCTCCGTTTGTTTTTGTTGTGAGCTCAATGTCAATGCCGATAATCAGTGTTAACTATCATTTACCCTGAAGTGAGAATAGCGTGATAAATTGTTAGTTTTCAAAGAAAACTATAAGTGAAATGAATAATGTAGTTTTATGAGATAAAAAAACCAGATAAAACGAAATTACCTATCTAGTCTTAGCTTTATGAGAATATAATGTAAATATAAATAATAAAACCAACACAGGAAAATTTGTTTACACAAATTCTGTAAATTTAAATTTAAATTTCATGCAAATTACACTTTTTTGTTTCAACCCCAAAAAGAAAATTAGTCTTTATGGGTGTAGTTGCAGTGCAATGAACTAAAACTTGTAATAAATTTTCTAAATTTTTTAAAATACTTTTATATAATTTTATAGTATAATAAAATTTCTAAAGTAAACTAAAATTTGCATATTTTTAACCGTTAAAAATTTCATTTTTCTATCAATAAATTGATTTTTTCAATCAAAAAGATTTTTTTTTTGATTTTACTAACTTTTATATATAAAAATATTAAAATCCTTAGAAATATCTCAATCTGTCTCGTGCTTGAGGTAAAGTATAAACCGCTATTGGGGCAAGATGAGAATGTTGTCTGACTAGGACAAAACGGGTGTTGAATTATAATGGGGCAAAGTGAACTCTATGCTTGTTTGACAGTGTGAGAAAATATAAAACTTTTACATTTTTACCTTATTTCCGTGCCAAACTTGCAATTTATTATCAACCGCTCACCAAAATCAAACTCTAAATAACTATTATCACAAATTAAAATAGTTAACCAAAGTTAATAAATCTGAGAAATTGTTAAACATCTTTAAAATAAAGCGATTGGTGTAATAAAAGAGAGTTTAAGATAGCTAATGTTAATGGAAAAAGAGGAAAATAATATACAAAGTTTAAACTTACTGCTGCTGTAGCCATACAGTGCTATACCAACAGCAAGAGGCTTCAGGTCACATGACTGGAGTAGATCTAGGTAAAATTTTTCCCATCAGATGGAGCATGGCCTAGTGCTAAGTAATAAAATTGAGGAAAACACTCATGCCCCAAGTGTTCCAATTTGAACTTATATATTTATAACCTTTTTTCTATTCCTAAAGTTTGAAATGAGATTTATAAATCTGTAAAATTATATTTTTTTAAGACTCAGGATTGAACTTCAGATGCAATGTAACAAAGCATTGTCAATAAAAACAAAATCAAGTGTTATTTGGGTGTTAACTATGAAAATTTGTTAATTAAATTTTTTGTATTTAACAATGTTGACTATTAACTGAATTTTTTCTATTATTAATAACATGAACATTTTTGGCTGATTTGCACATCACGTGGGAGTTTTTTGTTTTTTCGGGAAATTTTATAAATTCTGACCGTGAATTTCCATGGATAACAGCTTAGTTTAAAAAAATATTACTCAGACCTACGCTATTTACTTATTTAAAAACAAGAATTACAATGCGTGTCAAAAACACATTAACAATTCTCTCACCATTAAATTATTCTATTACATCTCAACCCTAAATCACATTTCTCTTACAAATTAAAACAAAAATAAACGTGTTATACCTTGTGTACAAGTGATAACCATATATTCCTAACCCCTGGGGGTGTCCAGGTGTGAATCCTCGTGGGTCTCTCTCCCTTTTTCCTGCTCCCACCTGGAGATTTCCAACCATTCTTCCACCCAAGCCCTTGTTTAATCCTTTTTCCACTCAGGTGATCATCCCTTTTTGCTCATGCCGACCCTCATTTTTCACCTTAATAAAAGGGCCTGAGTCCAATGGCCAAACCTGGACTAGGAAAACATAACAATAAAACCACGAAAAAAATTTACTTTTTTTTCTTGAAATTCAACATGTTGCTTCTATGATTTATGATTTTTTTTTTTTACAATTTTTTCCGTGCCATTGTCTTCTAAATTGTAAAATGGTATAATGATAATTGTCATATTAAATTCATTGTTTAAACTTCTGATAAATGACAATGTCATTCATCCAGCAGAAAAAAATGAAGAAAGAAAAAGTTATTGAATCAATTTAGTCACTTTTTTTCTATTTTTCTGTGAAATATGACTCCTAAGTGAATACAAACTTTGAATTTTAATACAGATTCATGTTTATACTGATTATAAATCACGTCTGATAGTTTTTCCCACTTGGAAAAAAGTCATAAAAATTCCACTCATTTTAAAAACATTTTAAAAATAAAAATATAAACCACTAAAATTTCTGTTAGATAAATTATCCTGTCTGAATTATTTAAAAGAAAACTAAACAAAGAATTTGAGGATTCAAAGGTTATTTACAATTCAACAGGGAAATATCGAATAACGCTACAACTATTCGAGAAATTCCTCAATTTCCTGCACACAAACCACAGTTAAAGCTAAACTGACTGCAAAAACAGTACAAAGCATCACGTCTGAAGCAACACACAAATTTTTCTAGAAAATTCCTCAAATTTATCGATTTCTCTTTACACTTAATTCCTATAATTACGATTAAAATAAAATATAGCTATTCTATAAAATATAACGTAAAAACGACTAAATCTAAGAAAAAGTGTAATAAACAAAGGATAAAACACCCTTTTCCAAGAATCCTACCTGAGACGGTTCCAGCTGCAGTGTATGGTGAAGCGAGGAGACTCGTTTTTGATAGTTTGAGATTCTTGACAGCACAAACCGGCTACGCTACCCCCCAGCCGGCAACCCCTAGTCACAAAGGTATGACCAATCCCTTCTGATTTCCAATGCCAACTGACAAGGGGTGACAAGCCCTAGGAAAGTGGGAGGAGTTGAACTGCAATTTCACTTAGGTGAATATTTTCAAAAATTTATTTTTAGTAATTTGATCCCAAATTGCAAAATAGTCTCAATAAACTACCAATAGAATACAATATGATTGACTTATAACATTAATATTGTATAGAACTAAATCAATTAATGTGTTATTTAATAATACAATAAATGAGAATTAACTTCTCATATTGCATTGGATCAAAATTGGTTGTGTGCATTTTGTACTCTTTACTGTAAGGGGTACATAGACAGAACCACAACTTTCTATTCAATACACACTGCAAGAAATGATGAAATTCACAGAAATTTACAATTTAATTTTATTGTAAACAATACGTTTAAGCTTGCAAAAGAACACTACCAAAATTTACCAGTTCGTTTAAAACATTTATGGTTTTACATTTGTTCTTTACAACAAATTTAATTATTGTAAATTTTTGTAAATCTGATTTTTCTTGCAGTGGCACCCATTGTATTTTCATGTCCGATAACTATGTTCAATTCATAAAATTCTTATCTTTCAATTTTATTAAAGTGTGTTTAAGATAGATAACTTACATCCATTGTAAGGGCAAATGTTATTGCCTGTTCAGTTCAAATTCTTAGCCACTGGAAGCTCATCCAGGAAATATTGTCTTTCCTGGGTTCCCTTCTTGTTCAGGTATTTCTTTGAAAACTTCTTTCTTTACTTCTCCCCTCTGCTTTTCCACTACACCTTTTCTCACAAAAGACATTAATATCAAGCCCAGTTGTTGTCCAGCTGCAGTAGTGGACATGCGTGAAAAGAAGCTACTGGGTACTCAACTCGCATCTTTTCTTCCCTATTCTAAGCACCTTCCTCCCATTGTCCCATGAAGGTGAAGTACCTTCAGGTGCAGATAATGTTACCCATCAATAAAAAAAAGTTTTTAAGCTGATGTAAAACAAATGAAACACGTTTTTAAAATAATTACCTATCATTTTATGTCATTAAAGGAATTTTAATTTTCATGTCACCAAGAGGAAATGTTTTTCACCCGTCCACTTTAGCATGAAATGGCAACCCTGAAGAAAGCTGATGGCATATGCCTCACTGGAGCTCAAAAGAGAATTGGTACTTCCATTTTGAAGCTGGGGACAAGGTTGCTGTTTTTCTAAGCTTTGTATTAGTATTTGCACAAACAGTATATATTACCATGGATGTAAATGTAAGAGTTCTAAACTATAAATAAAGTTAGAACTATTTAGACTGTGGATATGAAGGGAATATTACATCCAACAGTATGCAATTACTGCCCAAGTAGCAAAATAGGTTGAAAAATCAACGTTTAAAAAACATTGACCATGTCACACTTTTTCAAAGTAATTTTCAACGTTAAACATTGAATCAACGTCTTTTCTAACGTTGAAAAAGATTCTCACGTGATCAACTTTTTTTCAACGTCAACATTAATTCAACCAATGACGTTGAATCAACGTTGAATTTTGAACTGAAATAATTTCAACCAAAAATCAACGTTGATTCAACCAAAATTGTGCTACTAGGGTGCTAACAGACAACAAATATATTGTGTGTAAAGAAAGGAAAGGAATTTTGAATTTGAAATAAGGAGTACACAACAAGACCATGGGCTGAATGGCTCTTCCAAGTACATCAAATGCTTGGCCACCCAACAACAGAAAGCCGAAAGAAAACCTCTAGACTACCCAGGCGAACTGTAAACCATACTAGACAAAAGATGAATAAAGGTGGACGTCTGTTAGCAAAAAATAGCCAAAAAAGCAGCAGTCCTACAAATCAGTGTGAAAAAACTAGACTCCAATAGAAAGCACCAAGACAAGGCAATGCTGGTTAGAAGAATTAGAATTTAAGGGAAAAACCCAGTTATGACAGAGTTGAGCAAGCATTGCTATTAATTTATCTTACTCATCATATCCTTTGTGTTTATCCCAAAGCAGATTTTAACAGTTAAGTCTCTTTAGTAACCAATCTCAAAGAATACAATGTCCCTTAAAATTAAGCCAAGCAAAGGTTAATCACGGAATTGCAGTAAACAAACTTTAATTGCACCAAAACCAATGAGTATTAAATTTGAATTAACTATGGTTTAAACTTATACACATAACCAAAATTACTCAATAAAGCATTTCTAGTTGCAGTTGATCGTGACTTTTATGATGCAATTCTAAATGCAATTAACTTTCACACATTGAGAATGCAACCAATGCTTGAAATGAAAAAAAAAATTATCCAAATACTTTTCCAGCCCCTTGATGTTCAATCTCAACCAAGAACCTAACCTCCAATAAAACCCATTGCAGAAAAATTTATAAAATTTTAAAATCTTGTTAAAACCCAAACCAAAACTACAGTTATAAAATCTTATCACTCAATTCAGAATCAGTGCAAACAACAGTAGCATTATAAATTACTCACCAACAAGTCTGATGAAGACTAAGTGTGGAATGCTAAGTGTAGTCTTCACACCCTCACTTAATTGTGCTGAAATTGAAAGAAGGAAAAAAGTGTGGATGAAACATTTCCTCAATCCTTTCCTATTCCACTGATTGAGGATATGCATGCGACTCAAATGGATAATAACCTTCTTCCTCTACACTGCATCTCTTCATCCTGCCACTGTTTTTACACTGACCCATCAATCAGTGTAGCAGAAGACTGACCTCAATCCTTTCACACCCTCAATTATCATTTTCCCATCCTTATTTCCAAAGGACAGGTGAAACAGGTTTAATTCATTGTTATTATCTAACTTAATTGAGTTTACAATGTTCAACTGATATATAAATAAAATATAAATACATAAAACTTAGTATTCAATGGTGGTGTTACCAATGGAAAATTACCAATCACAGTACAAGCATTTACTGTTTGTCAAATCAAGATTCCTTGTGGTGGAACTTAAAATTAGTATGGCCAGCATAAAAGCATGATGGGAGAGAAGCTTAGAAATGTCTCTCTCCATTATATGTAAACCCTCAGCCAGAAAGAGAGCACAAAAGGGGGGAAATGCTTTCAAAGATCAAGGAAGGAGATGGATGAAGGGGATGTGGCCAAACAAGATTTCAAGTTGCTGGGACAAAACTTCAGAACCTGGCTCAAAAGATGTTGAAATGCCAAAAGAAAATTACTTTTTGGGGGGAACCATAGCTTAGCTTCAGCACAAAAAAAGAAATTTCATGAATTTTCATGAAGTTATTTTCCTCTGTGGGCAAAAGTTTAAAAGTTTCCATTCCAGCATTCCCAGAGATAAACAATCACTCAAATTTCCAGTAATTACAGAAATATCAGATGACATGTTAGTTTAAATAGAGATTGCACACATTCATTACTTTACTTAGTGTCAATTCCCTCATTCTCCACACCTTTGAGTTTACTCAGAAACTGATATCGCTCCCTCAAGTAATGCCAATAAAGTAAATAAACATCCATACTACCTGTGAAACTTCGCTAGCACGTGTTGCCTCGGCCTGCTGTCCGCTCATGCTGATCCCGCACTGAAGTGTTGTGCGATAACACTTTTTCCCCGCGCAAAATAGTTTGCGCACGGTTCTGGCAACAGTAATTTAAAGCAGTGTGATTGGTTCTTGAAATTCAAAATGTCTTTTTTTTTTAGTGAATATTATAAAGTTGTGTAATGAAACCTGAAAGGAAAAATTCAATTGAAACAGTGTTAAATTCTGTAAACATCTGAAAGAAAAATTAAAGTTTGCAACAATAAAGTGATTAACGAGCTTAGTGAAAACCGGCCTGAGTTGAATAACCGTTGACATTTGACATTGTCACTGCGAATAATGAAAAGCTCAACTCTTCACACTATTCGGTGTGGTTGTTATGTGTTTAGCAAGTTAAAGTGATAATACTTCAGATAGAAATTTCTACTTACAAGTAAAATTTAGAGAAATTCGTGTATCATGCTGTCCGGGATACTCGTTTTTCCCAGCACAGACCTGCGGTAAACTTGGAAACTAAAACTTAGCCTCTAACAAGGATAAAAACGTTTATAACAGCTTTAAATTAAATGTAATTTAAAATTTAATATATTTGTTAATAAACATAGGCTCTGTAAGAATAATTCAAAAAACAATGTATCATCGTGCGTGATTTTTGCCATTGGCGAGCCATACTTCTCAGCACGTGTCGAAATAAACGCGGGAATTCAAAAGTGAAATTAATTTAAACAATAAGAACAACAAAGTAAAGTTACGTTTATATTTCAAAACATAAAACATTATTCAGTTTTAACTTTTTAAAATGCATTAATAAATATTTAGATGCAATAAAAAACTATAAATTCTCTTTACTGCGTCTATAACTTAATTACCTTTACCGACATTTAAAAAAAACGAAAACAAAAAAACTAGTTATAATTTATTACACGTAATAAATAATAAATTAAATAAATCTTAAATAAATCAACAGAAAAATTACTTACAACGCTAGCCAATAGATGGAGACACAAAACAAGTCAGCATCCACTCAGTCTTTCGGCATCATAATTATTTGCATGCAATTTCTTTTCATCTCTATAAGCTCAATTAAACAACACAATCCCCTCTTTTGCATAAATTTTCATAACAAAAATCAAATTAAAAAAAATATTTTATTTCTATTAATTTCAATTACAATATAATTAATAATTATTATTTTTGCAGAAACAATTAAATTATTAAATTACAAAACTTCAAACAAATAAACAAATATTCTTTTTAAAAAAAAAAATATTTTCATAAGTTACAATCATTTGTCTAAAGATGGCGCCACAAGATCGTTTCCAATCCCAAGGGAAAAGGAATGTTTAAACAGTTTGATCAAAAGATGCAACGAATAAATGTTGCTTTAATTAAATACTCTTCCTCTACTTGTACCCAGTCAAATTAAAATTCGGGCAATCGAGTAGCAAAAGAAGTTTTGTGGAGAGTTAAGCGAAGGAAGGGAGAAAAAAAAAGAAAAAGAATGGAAAAGAAAAGGTGGGGGAAGTGTTCGGCTTTTAAATGAAACGTCTCTAACGAAGTAATCTGTCTTGGCGCCCGCACGCCAACGCTCGTTGGAGATGGGGCGCCGGTCTCGTCATTAGCACAGATTTCAATTTGATGTCGACGCCAGCAAAAGTCGATTCAATCTGGGCTCTACTCGTGCCTAATGACGTTGGACTGCTCGCGTGCGCAAGAGACATTTTTCTGTTTAATGAGATACTGTAGGTAAAGGAAGCTTGCGTGCAAGGCACGTTTTCTTCTTTCAACTGTAAGAAAAAGGGAAAACGAGTTTTAAAAAAGAAGGAAATAAAAAAAGATAATAGATTCAGAAAATGAATAAGTGTAGATTCGCTGCGAATACTTTAAGTAAAGATAGAAAAGTTTATGAAATAAAAAAGAAAATAAAGGAGATACATTTCTAAAGATATTAAATACTAAAAGTGCCAATAAAGAGTTGTCGACATTAAATTATAAAATGTTGTTTTTCTTTGTTTTGCAAAATTTGTAAGCAAAAATCGAACTTTCCCCTAAATTTATACATAAAAAAATTTTATTTTTCTAAAAATTTCATACGTAAGCATTATTTTCTCACACTTATAAAATAGGTGTATTCAGGGTTTTGAAAATTACTAACTAATGTGTTTTCAAAAGTTCACAAGTAATAACATTTTTTAACTCTTAACCGTTTGCGATAAGTAACACTTTTGGTAAGTAACAGTTGCATTGCAATTACAAATTGCTTTATAATCGCTGAAACCATTATCTGTTATAATTTGACAGCTTATAAACTCACTTCCTGTAATTACATATACCGAAAATACATATGCACATTCTATTTCATATTTATTACGTTAAAATAAACGCACCTTAATTTAACTTGATTAGGTATTCCATTAAAATGACTACATCATATTGATAATGGAAACCTACCATGGTTGTTTTAATATTTCTGTTGATCCATTTACGTAATTAATTTTAATTATTCCCATCTGTCTACATACTGCAGACAAAAGCACAAATGTTCTTTTTCACCTAATGATTGACACTAGACGAGATTTCCTGCTCTTTTCTAAACTTAAAAACTTTTATAGACCAGATAATTCACTATTCATATATCAAGCTACTCATCAATCAACCAAATGTTTATTAGATAATCCACTCATTTATGAAATGAAAACAAAAGTACCACAGCCACGCATCAAGATGAATGAGCAGATGTATCTTTTCTTTGACTTGAAATGCAAACTGCGAGATTAACATCTGACTACAAAACCAGAAAGGGAATTTTATTACTTCATTCCCGATAAGGAAACTAAAAAGCAATTAATATACAATTCCAAATTGCAAAGGATAAGCGTCAATAAAGTTTACAAACGAAGAAAAAAATCGAACAAAGTGAATATGTTTTTTTTAGCGTAATAAATATAAATATGAATGCAAGTTTTACCATAAATTGCAATAAAAATTGTAGATAATGTCTCTATCAATTCGCATTGATATATTTATGAGACTTGGGGTGGTTTTCCTTCCGTTCTACCTGATTCTTTCGGTGCTGAAAACTGTCTCATAAAAGCGTAATTTAAATGTTTGGCCCATTCAGATTACAAACGTAGGGCACGCTCGTTTCGTGATCGCCCTGCCCGATCTATAAAATGGGCGGCATTCGTAAAGTTGATAGTTATCAGCAAACGTTGATGTGATAAAAACCAGCGCCCACAATTTAATGGAGCTCTGAAAGCTTTTTAAAGCATATATTGCCCAATACAAGTGCAGAGATAATCTTTAATTATTTTGTACTTTATTCTGCAAGACAAGAATTCCTTGTTTAATCAAGGAAACGAAAATCACTACAATTATATTGGATTTAAAATTTATCTATTGTCGGCAGATATAAATGTGCTTAGATAAGAATACCAAAAATAACTTTAATATTTGTATTTAAAAGTGTAAGGATAAATATGAAAGATGAAACTTTAAGATACTTATTAAATTAAATTATAATAAAAATATTAATTTTCAAAAAAATGCAATTATGAAAATATAATATTTGATAAATTATTTGATTTATCCAAAGATTTTATTAGTTCATATACAGTTCATTAAAATAAAACAATTCTATTTACTTGTACCTGAAATGATTTTGTTTTCTTTCATAATTGGCAATTAATAAATCAAAATTGTTGAAAAATAAGCTTATTTATCCTCTTATACTACACCCACACCCATTCAGAACACAATCGTTTCATTATTTACTTTTGTAAACATTCTAAATACACCACCTGCATTAACTCTAACAAACAACTCTCAAATGTTGTTTACTTTAACCTCAATTAAGTGCATTAATATTTTCCTTTTTTATCTCAATCGTTGAATTACTTTAAATAATTGATTCCAACGTCATGATAATCATTACAAGTGATTTGAAAATAACAGACGCGTCTATAATCGCTTCCAACTTTGATCATTTTCCAGCTTCAAGCTCAAGCGACTTTCATTTCTCGTCTCAATTTAATTGCCTTGGATGTTGCCGTTGACTCGTCTCTCTTTCTCTTTCTTTCGCTCTCTCAATTTTTTTTATGGATCGTTGCGCTCGCCCATGTTTGAAGCTCCATGGCAACTGGCTGCCGCCTCATCTCATTTGAGCAAAGAGAAAAAAAAAGCGCCAATCATCCAAATGCTCGTTTCCCGGCACAATCGCGAGAACGCCGACGTCGAACGCGCGCACCCTCCAACCACCCACCTCCAAAAAGAACGGTCGATGAGACGCGCTGATGCTCGGTTCTTAATGGATCCGCAGGCGGATCCCAAAGACTATTAACAAATTGGAAAAACACAAGCCACCAAGTTTGCCATTTGCCAAGCAATAAATATCATAGCCACAGTGTAGAAATGAGCCACGAATTAATGAGACGCGTTTAAAAATGTCAATACAAAAAATTTACATTTTTTTTCCCCACCTTTTTCGAATGAAAACATTCGAACGAGTTTTTACAAGTGAAAATAGCCTTTAATTTGTTAGTCATTGTCGTTTCAATAAATTGCTGAGCTGTCATCACGTCCTTTGGATGAGGTCGTTGACTTAGGTCAATTACTGAAAAATTCAAGTTTGTGTATAAATAAAAGGCTTAGCAAGGTCTGTTAACTATACCTTTTATGTAATTCCAGCCGTTTCAAAGTGGCAAGTTACAAATAGGAGTTTAAGGAAAGAGATAAGGATGGAGTTTGTGACTTGCATTTTAAATTTGCCGCCTATTTATTTTCTAGACACGTTGAAAGAAGTGACACCGGATGTCGCTTTAATAAAAGAGTGTCGCTTCTGAAAAATCGCTCATGAGTAATAGTTGTTTTTTTTATGTTTCTTAAAGTTTTGTGGAGCATTAACTTGTAAATGAAGTTAGAAAATTCATAGGTCTGATTATTCATTCAGCCGGGTAAAGTAGTTGTTACCAAACGCATTAATTTACCACGTTTGGCACTTGGCAGAGAAAACTAGTGTGTGTGGAATTGGAAATGATGGCGGTAAGGGCACAAGAGTTTAGATTGGGTAGTTCTCAGGTAAAGAAAAAAATTTTAAGGAATTTTTAAAATTTATTTCGGTGTAAATTAATTGAAACACGCCTTTTTTGAAATTTAATTTTGTTTTGAGTTGAGCATGGGAAAAATTACTAATTCACTTGAAACTTAATAATAACAAAAAAAGGTATAAATACAGAATTTAAGTTAAAAACAAATCGGGAAATTGTTTACGCCGAAAGGCAATTTGAAAATCGACTCTTTTCGACCGAGTTTTTATCGCAAATTCTCGGAAAGTTTGGCTTTTAATTTAGTGAAGACGACATATAGAAACAAAATAATGCAAAAACATTTTTTGTTTTTGTTTTCAAAGTTTTGAAAAAGTGTCGCGGTTTCGCAAAAATCACGTTTTATCCTTATTTACAAAAAAAAAATCATATAAACTGTCTTTTACATTCAAAAAAGAGAATGGATCGAAATATGAAAAAAGTTCCATTCTCCGAATTTGAAAAACTTCATTTCCTTAGAACGAAAACAATTATTCCATTCTAACAGCTCCATTTAATCCATCTTGAAATCATTTGCCATTATTATTTCCTAAAACCCCTTTCAACTCATGAATAAAACTGGCATGTACGAGAAAACACATTGCGCCCTTGTTCCGTTTGCGCCGCACCTCAAGGCTTCCACTTACAACCTCCTACACAAATGCAATTAAAATCTTGGCTGGATCCACGCACATTTCCCGCTCGTTTACTACCTTATCATTAATCCACACCTGTCGAGGGATTCTGATGACGTCATAAAGGAACATTCTCCGTGCCAATTCTCCCTTCTCTGTCATGGAAATTACGAGTTTGATGAGCGGGTGATGCCAACTCGCATCACATTTATAAGATCCCCAGCATAAACGTCTGGCTTTCCATTCGTCTGCATTAACCTTGCTGACCCCACCCACTATGTCGCCCATATGTACTCTTTTTTCTCTCTTAATACGATTCTTCGTCCTTGGCCGGCACAATTGCATCAAGTGCATTATCACACACGACCATAAAAGACACTTACGTTTTAATTCGCTACAACGAGGTCCGACCTTGTGATTGGGAAACGGCACAACGAACGACTGCTGTTTCATCGTTTAGCCTTAATTACACGCTTCTCTCTTCGGCAGAGGAGGGAGAGATAAAATTTATTGCGTACTGGGCTGCACGTCGGCAAATATTTCAGCGCCCAGTTCTCGCTCCGCAGGTGGAGTCATCATCGACATTACAAGCCTTCAGAGAGCGCTCTGATGTATTATGGGTGGGATTTTATGAATTCAATTCAATTTTTTTTTATCATCTTTATTATTATTATTTTTAACCTTCAACTTGGATCACAAACTCGTAAACCCATTTTTATTGCCATTGTCGTGCAATTTATGTCATTTGGGGTTGCCCAAGCATTAATTCCATCGTTAATTGATGTTTTCGAGATTCCATTTAAGGTAAAGGTTGATATGGGGAGGAATGAAATGTGATTGGGGATCACGTGATCAATGTATAGTACGCTTTGATCAATAAATTGTGCCGTTAACTAAGTGTGGTCTGCGTCGTATATATGTCCATGCCACCTATACTCGAGCTTAAATCTTTTACTTAATTGGATTGAAACCCCAAATAGGGGAAAATGGTGAAATGAGTAAGTTTAAAGAGGAAACGAGACGTATAAAAAATAGATTTTTTCCTCCAGTTTTTTTCCCCTTCTGCTTTATTTATACATTTTTGTGTTGTTTGTAATGTTCAAATTTCAATACGTTGCAGCGCCAGTCTGCATCATTAATAACCCTTCAACGCTTTGCCTGCAGATGATAATGCTCATTTAATTCGCGCAAATTTCACTCTCAATATTATCAAATGTTAATTGTTTGAGCATTTTTTTAAGCAAAAGAAAAATATTTCTAATTTACCTTAAAGATGTGCGCAAGTTCCCACATCCTGACTGAACTTCGTGAAATGAATATGTAACTTCGGGTTTAAGTTCGTGTTGCTTTATTTATTTATATGAGAACTCGTAACTAATTTGCATTCGAAATAAATTTTTGCATTTGGCAAAATTTTATACGCAATATCATTAGCATTTGTAGAAATATATTATTTACTATTTTGTTTTATACCGATTAACGATATTTCAAAAAAAAATTTGAAAAAAAATTTGAACCCCAAAATCACATTTCCCCAGTTTTTTACACCTTGCGGCGTCACATAATAAAACATCACATTCTCCCATGTGTTTAAACACCATATATCACATTTTACGTTTTTCTAATATAAAAGAAAACGTGTTTTGATTTATGTTCACCTTTAATGTTTTTTTCTGATACGTTTTACGTGACACGTCTCCGAGTGTAACTGCCACATTTTTTCAATGAATAATCTAACGTTCACGAAATTTTTTCTACATTTGTTTGCTCAATCTTTTACCCGGTATTTATTATTGCACGCATGCAACGTTTTCTTAATTGTACTTCGGACTAAAGTGTTTATAATTGGCAAACACGAAATAAATGATCAAAAATTACAAGCTGCTGGTTGATGGAGGTGGAGTCGGACCACTCTACTTTTTGACTGAGATGAATATGAGAGCGAAGGACTAAGACCCGCTCAGCCAACTAAATCGACGAACGGGGAAAGATGAAGGACGAGGCGTTTCATTACGAGCGAAAGCGTCTGGTCGTTATAAGAAGGAAGGCCACTCGCACCCATTTCGTTCCAGTCGATATGTTTTCCACCATTTTGCCAGACTGTAACATGGTAACGAGTTCTTTAAGCGTGCTTTGTGCACAGACAAGCACTCTGGAAACATTATACCATCGCCAAACACTAAAAAATAGAAAAAAATAAAAAATTATATACGTTATAATAAAACTAAAAATTGAATTATTCATTTTATTTTTGAAAGGAAAAAATGAGAAATTTAAAAAAAGATTTAATCAATTCTAAGAAAAACTTTCCTTACTGCATAACACTTCATATCCGAGATAGAAAAAAGGGATGATGAGTTGTGTGTTCACCACGTCTCCCCGAGATTCTATTGTTCATGGAACGACAATGGCATTCGGTCTGTGAAAAAAAGATGAGACGATTCTCATTTCTTTCGTTCTTTCTTCGGTAAATCTGGCACGCGCGTCCGCTTAGAATGAAACCACCTCGCGGACAATTAATTCGGGGCTCTTCGAGGTTCTTTCAGAGACCAAATTACAACTGGTGATAACAAAAACCTCTTTATTACAACAAATCAATCGGGTTTGACCTTACACACCAAACCACACTGATTTTTCTATTTTTTTTATTACATCTTGTTCTGTCAAAACAATTTCCCTTCGTCACTCCACTCAAAATTGTATAAAAAAAAAGAAGAGAAAAAGAGGGGAAACGATCCCGAACCTATTTCAAATGAATACCCTCATCACGTGCGCATGCGCCTACGTTCCTTTCCTCGAGTGTTCGCTTCGTATTTCATGTTTGGAGCTGCAGAGCGGGAGTCGAGGTCTGCTGTGCTGATCCACCCGCCCCCTTTTCCATATTCTTTCCCCATCACCTCAAGTCCATCGATCGCGCGATGCACGCGACAGACAAACGTTAGTGCGCACTCATCTCTCTCGAGTGAACGAGGCAATCACTCATCGCAGGAATAATAAAAAGATGGGTCCAAACAAATACGAGATGTTTCAAATCTTAAAAGCCATCTTTGCCTTTGTCACTAGCACTTTCAACTGCTGTCAAATATAAGGCGATTTCATTTTTTTAAAATGTTTTTATGCGACTGTACAAAAAAATTATTGGCAAACGGTGGGAAATGCTATAAATAGAAAAGTTATTTATCTATTGGGTTAAGTACTTATTAAGCGATATTTGAATTGATTTAAGCTTCTAAGACAGCTTTCAAAGCTGTTATTATATTAAATCAGGCGGAAAAGTGAAGTGTCAGGTGTTTTCAGTAAAGTCAATATATAAATTTGAAAAAAAAAATGTTTAAAAAAATTGAAAAAAAATGTCCGTCGTTTTAAAAGTAATATTGCAACTTTAAAAATTAAATTCAGCAATTAATGACATTGTTAATAATTAATAATTAACGTTTTAAAGCTACTTTTATGCATATTTGTTCGATAAAAAAATACAATTTTTTTTCTTTCCATGTTATTCCTATGGGAGTTGCAGAAAAGCCAACGGGCAGCGCGCTCAAACATTTACTTAATTTAAAAAAAAAATTACAAATATTTTTCTCAATTAAATCCCAAATAAAAAACCCTCAAATTTCACTTCGGAAGTTTGCAGTAAACATTGAAATTTGATGAAGCAAAATAAAACTTTCTCCACCGTCTCTTTATCAAATTTCGTTATACACACCGAAATAGTCTCGTTCATTTTTATGAAGGGCGGTCACGGCTGCTCACATCAGCAGCTTCTATCATCTTAATTACGACAACGCTAGCATTTTAATCCGCTGATACATCACTTCTCACAGGGGATTTATATCGAAATAAACTTATAGATGCCCCGAATTTTTCATATCTTTGTTAAAGCGCCTTAAAGTTAAATAAAACACGAAATTGATTAAACTAAGCAGTAAATCGTTAGAATTTCTTTCATACTTATCTAATTTATTATCGACGTCTAGAGCGAGAGGATTTACACGAATGATGGCCACAAACTAATCTAAGAACCGGTGATCTTTTGCCTTTTTAATGACCCAAATTTGAGAGCCTTTTACGATCGATCGTAAAATTTACAAGCATACAATTGAGGAATAATGAGCTGTATACGGATGACGAACCACTAACTTGAATCTTAATGAGGACGATGGCTCCCAGCATGTTGGAGATTACTTTGACCCATCATAGAACGTGTTTGCACTATCAGTTTTAAAGGTTATTAGTGCTTAATGCGAAAAAGTTTGAATATTTTAATTTTCAATTTAAAAAAAGGTTTTCCACGGGTTTGGTTTGAAATATGGAATGACTGAAATGTTATTTATTTGTGTGAAATGCAATATAAATTCAAAATAGCTAAATTAACATAGTTTCTTTTAAATTACGGAAATGTCTTTGAAAAATGTGATTTTTAATTCCTACTTTTCCGTACAAACTCGCGCAATTTCATCGTGTCTTGTTCATTTGTGTTCATACAAAGCAAACCTTAACAAAACCAATTAAAATAGCAATCCAAAACTCTATTTAACCTCGCAACAGTTGATTTTAAAAAGCATTTTTAGTTTCGCTTTAATTTAAATATTTACATAAGCAATTTTCAAGACATTCCTGCAACTTTATAATCCATTAAAAAATTCAAACTACATTTTTTTAAAATATAAAAATGCTAATTTAGCCTGTTTTGACTCCCTTATATACTTCCTGCTATGAATTTACAACATTTCACATCTTTATTGCATGCTAATGTAATCCTAAAGTTGTTTCTCCATAGTCTCGCCAACACTTATAAATAAACCAAACTTAATCTCAATACATTCACGAACGCGCGCCTGTTAAAAAGATTATACCAAGTGATCAAGTAAGAAGGTTTAATTCGGAAAAGTATCTTCTCTCGTAAGAAAGAAACTCTCATCACCCTGAAAACACAATTGGGAAAACGAGGTGCTGCAATCTGTCGACGTCTTTTCTTCCGTTCTTTTTCTTCCTCGTTTAAAAGCAAAGTCCCAAATGAAAACAGACTTAAGCCTAATTAGTACGAAGGTCTATAAATATTTTAAAGAATTAATACAACGTTTCACGTAGAGAAGAAAGAAAAAAAGTGAATCGCTAAGTAAAAAGTAAAGAAAAGTATTTCTTTTTTTCTCCTCAGCAAATTGGAAACAAGTTTAAACAAATTCGCTGCCTATTATATATGTAGTGCGACATTTCACTCGACCACTAGAATAAAAACTAGACATATGTCCAGTTAATTTAATAGGCTCTTATAGTTTTTCTTGTTGTTTTAAGGTGGCGCCACGGCGTCTCCGTGAAAGATGTATGAGTATTTTCCCCCTTATGCCATCATTAAATCCCACAGGCGATTCATTTGTTTTCAATTTTAAGCGGCTGCGGCCATTAAAAATGTTAACGAGAGCAAAAATAAGGAGGAAAAAAAAAGTAAAGAGAATTCCGCAAGATACATACTAAATTATCATATCTAATTATTAACGAGACAGGAATATAAAAAGATTTGAAAAACTAAAACGCTTCAGATATTATTATTGCGGTGATTTTTATTTATAACTTGTTTATTTTCATTTAAATGTTTGTGTTGGGAGTTGAGCAGTCACATGCACGCTTCGCTGCTCACTGATTGACAAGATAAATTAGTTCAATATGCTCATCGTGTACATGCAAAGGGTTAGCCCATGTTTAATTAGGCAGCAGGCCCTACAGCTGCGAATCGTTCAATTATCTGGTTAAAGAACTCATTTTCTGTGACAAGCTGCGCGCCATTGGGAATATCTTTCGAGTGGAAAACTTAATATACGCGCGGACTTTGCTTAGGTACGCGAAGCAATAAAATTGATGTTAAAAACAATCATCAATCAAGTCTTTAGGAGTAATTGTGTAGGTGTCGATTTTATCTGTTTATTTTAATGATCGTTAATAATGATTATTATTTGATTCGTATTAGCGATGAACTAAGTCAAAAGCAACGAGAAATATGTTTCTTGATGTAATCTCGAGTTATTTTTTCTGCTAAACGTGAGTCAGCAGTATTTTCGCCGATTTATAAATGACGAAACTTGCTGTTATGTAAATTTTTCTCCTCGTTTCAACTTTGCCAAACGAAGCGAGGCGTTTTATGTCGAGCGCCATGTTGAACTTAAAACGCGCCGTGACGTCACACGCGCTCAAGACTGTTCATTTTAATAAAGAAGTTTGTTTTAAACATCGAGTTGTTTTGCTGAAGGTTAAACGCGTGTCACTTAACAAGAGTCATCTTGATAAACAAGCAGAAGCAGGCCTAATTTGTGAAATTTGAAGTCTCAACAGTTTCTTGTTTCATGCGCTATGCCAGGTGTTGCGGCCAACTCTGTTCCCACACACACAGCGACCGTCCACTTACTAATTGGAGCACGCGTTCGTCCTTGGGGCGCTGCTGACACGTGCTTTAATGACAGATCGATGTACAGCGCTCGCTCCGCTTCAAAGAAGATCGTTAGCCCATTCCGACTCGCACATCGGCTTTTAAACCGCTAACAACCAGAGTCGTGCTGCCATCCAACGACCAAATCGCAACTTCGTTTTAATTATTCACGACCGACGTTACGACTTTGTTACACAAACTAACTGCATTTCCGCCCTTTTGCCATGTCGGCTTCTCCAGCTGGAAGGCGTGTAATTTTTGCTTGAGTGACTTCAGGGGCGATTATGAGAGACTTGGACGCCCAAGTCCCGAAACCCTTAGCCAGCGATGCTGTTGTCATGGCAACTGCAGCCTCAAGCCACTGCGCCGACAACCAATTTCGATGGAATCCAGCGCGCGCAGAACGTGAGCGGGGAAGTGATATCCCATCGAGAGCAAAACAGAAGAGAAACGGATTAGACCTATGACAAAAGAATGATGCGAAAACCCGCGGGATGCGTGACGTCATTCTCAATTAATCGCCGTATTAAAAAGAGAATTGGAAAGTAGAGCAGAGTCTGGCGATCGGCCAACAATTTCGATTCAGACTGACATCTGAATAATTGGTAACAACAACAAAACTATTGTCTCGTTTTCACTCGAGGTTTCGCTTGATGGGTTGATGAGAATGCAATTACAGGTGTAAACAATAAAGGTTATATTTGTTGTGTAATGAAACGTTATTGTTTTAATAGATTATAATAGATTTTCTGTTATTATGTGTAAGTAATAAAATTTTTTTCTCATCTTCGTTTTACATATTAAACCAGTTATAATGAAAATTAAAGGTGACAACTATAATAGTCTCAATTATGCAAGGAGGCTAAATGCAAAACTGGTTTTAAAGCATTAGGAAAGGCTTACGCTTAAGCTTATGGAAAAAAATGAAGAGCAGTAAAGTTAACCTACAAGTTTTACTGTTTTTCATTAAGATTTAAAGTCAAAGTTTTTAAATAACATCAAAATAAAAGCTAGAATTTTTTTTAAAAAAAGAAATCGATAAAAACAATCAAAGATCAGTGTCTCGTGCGTGAAAATTGATATAAAAATAGAAAATGGCATTGTTTAAAATCGCTATTTTCAATAACAACATCACGCGGCTTTTAGGGAACAAAACCCCATTGATTGATACCAAAAATACAACATTCCCCTCCCAACCGAGAAAGCAAACTTGCTTTAATCTGTAAATGGAAGTTGAAGCACAAAAATGAGCTATGTTACAACGTTTATTGATTGCACAACTATCAAAACGCATTTCAGTGACAATCAATTGGAGCATTTCTGTCCAAGTCAACAGTTGGGTTTTTCTTCATCGCTCTCTTTTTCGTTATAACGAAATGAATCCTAAATCAATAAATAACCCTGGTGAGACGTTCGCTCTGCGACGGATTGGATGAACACAGTTGCTTGTTTACTTTCTCGGGCTGAAGGAGGAGATGCGCTTCCGGGAGGAGGGGGGTCAGTGAGCAAGAAAGAGTGGAAGAGAAGGAGGGACGAATCTCAAGCCAATGTTCGTCTTATCACGCCCACTAGGCTGGGCAGGGGGAGAGTCGCCACCATCTTCAATATATTTGGCATTAGTGGGAAATGAAAGTAAAGAAGGAAAAAAATATCTGTTTTTTTCTCTCCAGCAGCCAGACCAAGTGGGATTTACTATTGAGCGCCGTTACCGACGACATGCGAAAATGGTGGTGGCATTTTATATTAAACGACCGTAAACATGGGTTTTATTGATCTGACCATCAAATTGGTCATTTGTATTTTATTTCAAGTTAAATAATGTATCACTTGATAAGTGAATTATGACAATGCAATAAAATTGGTGACATAAATTATTGAGTGATTTGTAAATTAAACAATTACTTGTAAATATTCATACTCAAAGCGTTGTTGTTTCTAATAGCTGCCCCTTAGCTTTGCTGCAATACTTACATGCGAATTATTATTTTTTTAATTATAAAGGATTAAAATTAAAATTTTACTTTTAAATTAAAAACTCATTAGAAAATAATTTTAAATGCCTAAGGAGAAAAAAAAATTTCCTCTATTTATATTTCATTTCACATAGCACATAAACATATTTAAATTTATAAAAATTAATAAACAACTTGTGAAATGCAAATTTTTACCTAATTTAACAGGTTTCCGGCAAATTTATGTGTGAAAAGTAAATAACTCAAATCGTTCTAAAACCACTTTATAATTAATTAACCTATTTATTGCATCTTCACCTTTTTAAAAAAAAAACACTTAAAAAAATCCCTCGTTCGCAAATACGAAACAACATAAAAACAAATCAGGTTGACATTTTGTGCGAGTTCCACAGGGCGAAATGAAGACGACATGATCGATTGGCAAAGGCACACTAGCCTGGAGCACTATTAAAAAGCTTGCACTTCGTACAAAACGAGGCTCTGGCGCATCGACCGCTCTACTTACAGCGCCGGCGGAGATTTGCCCACTTGACACCGTCACTGCGCACCGAGGAACATAAATTGAGGAGGTTGGGAACAGGTTGCCAGCTTCCAGCATCCACCGAGTCATCGGCTGAGGGGTGGAGGAAATAAGATGCTGCCAGATCAAACAGTCGTCGTGCGCCTCAATGCACAAATGCCTTGTAGAAAACGAGAGGGGAATATGCAAAGTTAAGCTGTGCAAAATACCAACTACCCTATGCTTTATGGCGATTTTTTCTTTTCTTTCGTGTCTCCCCGATTTTTATATTTGTTATTGGGAAATGTAATAAAAATCACGGACGCGTTAAAAACAAAATTTGAAATCGATGGAATTTATTGGCAATCATCTGATAAACTCGCGACCCAAATCAATTCTTTTTTTTTCTTTTAGTGAAAACCTATTAAACGGAAATAACTCAGCTAGAACATCTAAAGTACATAAAAAAAATTCTTCGCTGAAAAAATATAAAAAAATCTTTTCTTTGGATTATTGGTCTTCTCTTGCTCAGATTCATTCCTGCCAACAACGCCATTTAGAAATAGGATATGAGAGATAGGGGAGGAGACGCGTCTGAGGAATTGAATTCAGACTGGCGACCATCTCAACAGTGATCGATATCAGAATGGGCCAACGACGAATACATTTAAAATCTCATTCGTTCTACACATAGCAACCCCGTGCTCCTATTGATTACTCGCCCTGTTCGTATCAAGCACGCGTTTCTCAATCCCTGCGTCTCAGAAATTGCTGCGACTCGGGGAACCCCTTTACAGCGAATTGAAACAAATATTATTTGTTAAAACAACAACGATATTAAAAATTATAGAGAAAAAGAAGAAAATCGCATTGCCGCCCGTTCGCTTCCCTGCAAAACACTCGCAGGGTTTTAATGGGAGAATTTATTTTTTATTTTTTTTTTATAATAATAAAAAGTATTAAAAATTTAACCACAAAAAAGCCATAAAACGTTTAAAGATATTTTAAAAAATATGACATCATTTAAGTAATAAATAAAATTACCGTAAATAAAAATATCGTAATTCCCATTTGAAACAACGTTTTTATTCCAGGCCTTAAATATCGTCATCGAAGAAAAAAGTCTCAATTACATTTATATCGCTTTATTAAAAGCTCTAAAACGAGCTCAATCGAGCGCTATAACCATGGAAACTGGCGTTCTCGCTAGGAATAAATGTTTATTTTTTCTTTTTTTCCTTGCACTTCGTACAAACGAGGCTCAGGAACGCGTCGCACATAAAACTTGTTATATAATCTAACGAGGCGCAAAGGACGCGAGTCCTACATAATCGAGTGTCGTATCAGATGGAGGATAATGACGGAATTTAAACAACAAGTAAAATAAAGCTTTAGTGTGATCTGCACTAAGTCAGAAAATTGTGTTTTGTAATTTACACAAAGTTCTTTCAACTGAAAATACGCGGCGCGCTTCATTGCGCAATCTAATTTAATGGGTGAGAAATTGATGGGGGAGAAAATAATTCCTCTATAAATGTTATTCGCATTCAATTCCTGAAAAATTACCCGAAATTATACAGTCGGGAAAATTCAAGAAAAAAAAAAGAAGAAGAAAGATGGGTAATGTAGCCATTTGGGAAAATAAAAAATTGTATTTAAATGTCAAAAACATTAATAAAGACGGTTCTAACAATAAATAAAAAATTAATTAAAATTAAAATAAAAACAGGATAATTACCTCAATTTTTAAAAAAAAGCAAATATTACAAAATTAGCCTCAAAATTTTGAATATGTAAATCATCAGAGGTGAAAATTCAAAAACTGATTAATATTCCTTCAGTTTATTATTGCCATCTCCTAAAGTGGTGCGAGATGTAAATCACAACTTGTAAACGAAACTTGCACACTTTAAGTTTGGTGATTTATGAAGCGGCGTTCCACGAAACTCAACACCAACTTACATCAAGTGACTTACACAAAACAAACCACAAATAAATAACTTTCAAATATCCATCATCGCTTTAAATATAAAAATTTTTTCATCGAAAATTAATGTTCTATGATTTCAATAGAAAATTCATATAAATACGAGCATGATTCACCCCATTATAAGTCGATGGTGAAAAACATATTAGAATGGGAGATGCTAAAAAGAGCTGGAAAAGGATGAAAAATGAGTTAAGTTGATAAATGACTAAATGGGCGCGTTTACAAACAAGATGAGTAGGAAATTTGAAAGAAATCAATTGGTTAGTGAGCGTTAAATAAGCGTCTCTTAATTGGAATCTCTTTGAGAGCACACTGTGGTCATTCTCATGTGCATCGCGTTAGTTGAGCGTTCCTCATTAGAATAAATTTAACGGCTCTTAATGAAGGCGAGCAACATGCGCCACTGCCTGCGAGAATTGCGGCCGAGAAACGCAGGCGTCTGTAATTACGACACCACCCCCACATCCCTCACTTTGCCATTAGTAGTCTGGCATCCTTACGAAACGCTTCTCCTCTCCCTCCAGGGCATCATTGCGTTCGCATTCCGCTTTGTTAGTCGACGCGCTCACAAAAGGACGTCTCCACAATTTGGACCATTATCGAACCAGTTTGCACGCGCCACCGACACACCAAACTAGGCGCCAAATTTTCTGCACTGATGACTTGCCAGAAATGCGCGCGCATCATTCAGGAACAAAAGACACGCGCATCTCCCATTGACGCGCGCGCGCGGAGACGCTGCTGCAGCGCTCAGTGTGTGCCAGCTTCATTTCCTGCTAAGACCTGGGTCGGCAGGATCATCGTTCGAGCGGACAATCGTCCAACCCCTCACTCAATTTCCCCCATCCCCCCTACACGAGCAGGGAGGGCTTGCCTGCAGTGCGTGCACTTACCAAGTCGCAGAGAGCCAATGGCGAGCCCCAGATTAATGGTCATCCTTAATAACGTTAGCAGATCAATAAATGAAGCAGCCACAAATTCCCTGGCGAATGCTACGGGACCCTGAGTCTCGCGCACAACAAGTCTACTCATGACATAATCATTGATCGCCGCCAATCGACTAGGGAATGCGCACAGATGCACGCTCAAGGCAAATCTAATCGTTTGCTTACTTATTCATTTATTATTTTTTCTACTTTCAGATTTAAAACATTCGAGTCGCGTGCTGTTCCAGCACTGCACGGCGAGTTTATCAAAAATTTTAAATTTAATTTTTAAGGAGCATAAACAACAATAAGAAAATAATCCAAACACGATGGAAATTGATGAAAATTTACAACATTCCCGCGTGTAACAAGAAAATAAAATAAATTCCAGATAACCATATAGCTTAATCTGATTACCCAATACCACAAAATCCGAAAATACTCATTTTAATGGTCTACATTTGTTGGAACGAGAACGGAAATTGTGTTTGGCAAGCGTTTGTAAGCAGGAACTGAGCTTAAGTTGAGACTATAAATCGTAGCACTGCTCCTATAGAGCAACTAGCACCATAAATTAGAAGCCCTTGGTGAAAATGTCGGCACTCGTTAAATTGCAGCTTAAGTTTCGCGTGAGGGTAAATCTGGATGTTGGTTGGTATGAGCGGAATCCGCGCGAATTTGAGCAAATCTAAAACGCTCCCATTTCTTTTTTCCCTATAACGAGGGCGAAACGGCGCCCGCTTTAACGCATTTACCCGTCGGCCATAATCGAGCGTTTGAGCACCAATCAAAGTAAGACACGGGTTAGCGAAAAAGTGGCGCCAAGGGAATGGCATGGAAAACGGAAGGGCCATCTTTCAAGGCGGATGCGCGTGAACACCATTCGACCCTGAAGCTTAAGTGGTTCTCAGTTTGACCATCATTACCTACTATCGCCACTTTTAACAACACTTTGCTTTCAAGGACTCGTTTTCTACCTACTCCTCCATTAACCACCAACTCACTCCCAACCCTGCATTCTAATATTTTATTGCCTATAAGAGACTGCTATTTTCGTTTTTATTTATTTGTTTAGTCATCATTCTAAAATGTGAACAACTTTTACAGTTTACCTACTATCTTTAGTAAAGTTTGATGTGATTTTTTAACGATTTAAACGCCCAATAAAAAACGCTAATTGACATTTCTATTTAACCCACGCTGTAAATTGCAATAAATTTTAAAAATTCCTGCGCTGTTAGTGACATCAAAGCATCGGCGTCGACGCCATAAACAATTATAGAAATTTGAGCTAATTATTGCAGTCGTTTTATTTATTTAAAATCATGTTCATATTTATTCTGTCACCCACCCTTCACGTCTAATACGCTCTCACACTTGAATAGGTTGCGCATTCAATCCCTTCTCATTTGCACATATGACTCACTTGACCGCCAGTAGGCGTTTCCACTGCACAGATGGAACGTGTTAGGGAAAGTATGGGGTTAGGGGCAACGTGGATGTGTGTGCAGAGCTGGCGGTGTCTTTGATCTTAATTGTATATTATGCAATTGTGCATATCAAATGCAATTTATTACGAGGTCGAGAAAAGCGCCGTTAGAAAATCAAGCCAACTTTCTTCTTTTCCTCTTGAAAACTGCAATCTAAAGCATTTGCTCAACAAGCACTAGACAGATTGCTTTCAAGCTAAACTTTGTCTTGTTGATGGTAGAAAAGCTATTGAGATATGGAGGATGAAGAGGGGGTGGGTGAATGGGATGGGGAGACGCGGGGGGTGATTCAGTGTCTGATTAAAATGCATGAAGCAAGCGAGCGCGCGCCAGATAACCTACATCTCGAACCTTTTCTCGCGTGAGCAAACAATTTAAATATTGAGTTACTGGCGCCAGTGTTCCCTCCATCTGCATAGGCGCGAGGTTTGGCGTCTTCCGCTTTTGTGAAAAGACTTTTCAATGAAGTATCCTTGACTGGCGTATCATCAGTTAGCACAATGCACCTACAAATGTCACGTTAGCTCGCCTACAGTAGATGGATGAGAAGAAAATGCGTGCCAACTTGTGTCAGTGTTTTCCTATTGATTTATAATGTGAAGAGCAATAAATTTAATTGAACCCAACAGCATCGTTTTCACGTGACGTTGTAGCGAGGTGCGCCGGATGAAAAGCGGTAATATAATTGACATAGCCAAGGGAGATGAGGAGAGGAAATGGATATGTATAATTTAGTGGAAAATATATTTGCACGTAAATTGTGGACTACATCGATGAGAACAAATGAGTTAGAACAGGTGTTAATGTTTTCAACTACAGTCGAAATGGGATCGAGAGAAGGTAAAAATTCGAGCTCTTTAATTTTTTTAAAAAACAAATTATTTTAAAGTTAAACTTTTCCGCAAAACACTGACTCCCCGATTATGGAGTTGTCAAATAAAGACATTTCCGGTTAAAACATGACTTAAAATTTATAAAGTCACAACCATATTTATGAATCTTTACACCTCCAAAATTTCAGCGCTTACCTTAATTGGAATGTCGACTCTTACGTCCTCTGAATAACAATCAAAAAGGCCACAACTTGAACCCGAAGCACCAGCTCAAATTCCTGCAAAGTATAAAATTTATAACTTAAAATCAGTCATAATTATAAACAAATTAACTCAAAAAATCTCTTTTTTCTTACCCCATTAAACCGCTTGAATCCGCCATCGAGTCGAAGCGAGGCAGCGAAGCTCAGGGGCAGCAACAACAAACCATTTCTACGTCTTCAAATTCTAAACTCTGTAAGCAAATTATTCATTTCAGTTTTTTTTCTTTTTGCGTTTGTCTTGCCAAATGAAAGTGACTGTACATCGCTCTCGTAACACAAACTAATTTAATAAGCGAGCAACGGGTGGAATTCTGCTGCACAAACAGCGGCAACTTCACAGCATATTAAGTTAAACGCGAGACAAAACATTTAGTGTATGCTATTTCACTCCATACTGCACACACAATGTGCAGTCGACTAAATTTTTAATCACTCGGCTACATTGTAAGCAAAACTCACAACGTAAACAGTTTATAGTCCGCTTTAAACACTTGTTTACTTTAACCGCACATTTACATCGAAATGTATTTTTCATAAGAAAACCATTACGCAGACGACGCCATTACATTTGTTGACACATTTCAATTGCAATTAATTTCGCTGTAACGAGAGATGAATAAAAAAGCGCACGCTACTTAAAAGTTTTATCTTTACGAGCTCGAAAAGTACGGTTCAATAAATGAATTAAACAAAACAACCGGAACTGGAAGCGATTTACATTTCGAGCCATGTCACGAATACGCGTCATAAATCCCGAAATTCTGTATATTTTATAATTTTCCTTTTAATTAGCTTCACAAATTCCGTGAACCCGAGGTAAATATTTACTGCGACCGTAATTGTACATTCAAATCTAAAAGCGCGCTCTCTCTATTACGTAATAGTTTGTTTGTGTCATGTGAAACTCGCTTCACATTTATTTCCCAAGCGATAAAAAAAAATAAATTACAAAAAAGCTTCTTTGAATATGCGATCATTTTTTCTTGTCTCCATTTGAAAGAAAGTAACATTTCCAATGCCAAAAGAATTTTTTTTTTCATTTCCCCTTCTCTTGCCTCATTCTTTCTTCAGCTCAATAACTAACTTTAGAGTGGCGTTCCTCAGCACTACGTGAGTTCCGTCTCCTCCCACGAGAGAAACGCAGGCGTCGTCTACATTATTTATTCATTTTAATTCCGAGAAACTCAGTGTAGCGCGTCTTGCGACAAGAAACAGGTTATTAAGAAGACGGCGTTCAACTTTATTTTGCACGAGTCTGATACCAGATGGCGTGTTTTCATAAAAAAGGGGGGGACGGGGGGGGAGGGGGTTGCGAGTCAGGGGAAAGAAAGTGTTAGTTGTTGAAAAGAAAAAAGCCGAATAGACGAAAACAAGGTTTTATGTATGAGAAGTTAATGGGTAAATACGGGGTCATGAAATGGGTGGGGTGATGAAGATACACTCGGAAAGATGAGGGGGCAGAACTAAATTGTCAAAAGGAACCGCCATGACAGAGCAAACCACCCACAAATAGAGGAATGTCCTTTGTGTTTGCAATGATAGGAATTTCAAACATCTTGTCATTGTTAAAAGCTATTAATACTGGGATTACTACAGTCATTTATCAAAAACGAATCACCGTCCCCCACCTTTGTTGGCAATAGTCTATTATTGTTTGCTAAAAAATAATTCCGACCTCGTTTTAATGGAAAAACTTATTTAGATTAATGTAAATAAACAAACTCTTAAAGTGCTTGTTTGCTTACTCTATCTATTGTCTTATTCTGGCACGAATTTGTCGCAAAACCCTCCCCTTTTCCCTTGGTACTTAATTTGATACGATGGAAAAAAATAAATAAAAGTGCCAAGAAAAAGCATGGAAAAAAGTCAACCAATTGCCAAGAGCATAATTTTCAGAGCCAAGTGATTTGGCAATGAAGATGAGTGACTTGGCATTTTCCAGAGGGGCAAATTAAAAAAAGTAAAAGAAAGAAAAAAATCTCTTAAGTAAAGTTGAGAAGTGAATGAGTCACACTTAAGAGTTGGAACCAGAATAGTGCTCTCTGCTGATGGGTTGAAACGGCGGCCACATTTGTTGCTTAATCTCACTTACAACGATGACTCGTCCCGCCCAAGTTGGGTCTGGAAAGCGATTATTAGCTTTACGAGAATGTTGGTTATAATGAGGTTTCCTGTATGGTTGCCTGGCGGCAAAAGAAGAATGGAACAGAGTTCGTTATCAGCGCATTATCACAAATTGATGGCCTGACTAATGAGCCCGGCTCGCCAAGATCGATCATTTACTCAAGGCTTTTCACTTCCCTCCAGACAATTCGTGGCGATCATAAGAGAAAGTACTTAAGTGACAAGAGTGTTGCCAATCACCAGAATAGTTTAAAGTTTAAACTTCGAAAACCCTAGTGAGACGATGACTGGGCAAACGTGACTTGATTTATTCAAACGATGAATAATAGGACACATAAATAAAGCATTTTAGGCTTATTTATTTCGGGTCATCGTAAATAACAGTTGAAAAAATACTCAGCAATAATATATTGCTACTCATAAAATTTACTTAGTTTATCTTTAATAGTTCAGCTGCAAAATAAATAAGCCTAATGTCCATGGGTTAACATGGAGAAAAAAATTAAGATTAAATTATGTCCATCAGATTAAGTGTCTAATTCCACGGAAAAAAAAATCTTAAATGGAATTTTAAAAAACAAATTAAGATCTTTCCAGTCTTAATACGAGTCTGTATAACCCCAGAAAGAAAATGGCTGCCCCTCATTGCAACAAGACTGCAATTCAAGCTGTCACCTTCCATAACGTTGCCTATTTATACTGCAGACAAATTTATAGATTGTGTAAAATACTCTGCCATCCATCCATCCCCTCTTCCTGAATTCTGACCCCACACACAGCTCCTCCTATTAATAAACAAAACAATAAAGTGATTAAAAAATAGGATTTTATATTAAAAGGTAATAAAACTTAAGCCTAATTAATTACTTCAGAGAAAATAAAAATAAAATGCAAAGTCGTTGCGTATCAAATGAGCAATTAACTTCTATACAAGTACGTGTTTTATAGTTACACTGGTGTAAACAACACTGCATTTATTACAGTCAATTAAGAAGCTCAATTAAAAAACGCTGCTATTTAAAGTAAACAATACAATGCTATGTTGATTACATCACGTATTTATAAGAAAAGACCTTGAGCTATAAGTTATTTGTAGCCGCTCGGCTTGAAAAGAAAAATTGGAGCCAACATGGTAAATTGTGATGCGAGAGCAGCTGCTACTGGAGTGGTTCAATTCGGGGGAAACTGGCATTGAGAATCAGGACGATTGCTTATTAAGGGAAGCTTGGGTGGGCGTGGGCGGTCACCGATGCAACGACGTGGACACCATGTGGCTTTTTCTGGGCACTTATAAAGATAGCGGTTCATTGAAGGAAGCGAATCACTGATTTAATTATATCCTGTCGTTTAGAGACCTTGTGTGTTTGTAGCAAAAAGAAGCCAGTTTACATTCATGCGACAGCCAACAGCAACAAAGTGACACAACATCCTATTTAGTGTTGGAATCAACACTTGGCAAACTATCGGGCACTGAGTTATGCGATGTTTTCCTCTTTTATCCGCACAACGCTATCGGGTTTTAAAGCGGAGGGAAAAAATGTCAAAATGACAAATAAATGTTGGAAATTGTAAATAAATGCGGATAAATAGGTTATAAATATGTAAAGGCCATTTTGTTTTGATTGCCTAAGTGAGTGATTAAATATGAGCAACAATTCATGCGAAATGTTGTTAAACGTGTTTTTGTTTGATTAATTCTGAATTTAAAACCAGGTTACGGTTAAAGAGATGTAGCTTCGAGAAAAAAAAATGATCCAAATCCTTTTTAACTAATAAAATATGTATGAGTAGGTTATGTTTTATCAGTCTCCCTAATCCGTAACTAAAATTAAAAACTGTGTATCAGTTGTGGTGCCGAGTATTAATGCAGGGAAGCCCAAAAGGGGCTTAAACGTTATTTCCCTCCCACAAGCTAAAAATGTATGAAAACATATCAATTTTATTGAACAGAAATTTGATATATTCAAGTTTGTAGGGTCTAGCGCGCGCTCTCATGTTGCAACTTGCTGGTTTCATTAGTAAACATCATTCAGCAAACAGGAATCTAGCAAAGCACTTTAAACGATGGGATCGTCTTGACCAAGTTGAGAAAGAAACACATCTGTCCCAAAAGCAATCATTTTAAGTGCATGACCTAACAAAGCGATTAACTTTTATTAATTTCGTTTAATCCAAGCAACAACTAGCCAGTTCACACGCTATTTTTCCACATCTAATTCGAATTCCGACTAAGTTCAACATCTAATTCTAAATACATAACATTATAAATTGAGGACGCGTTTTACCTGGCTTATTTAAGAGACTGTTTTATTAATTCGACGTTTCCGAGAACAATTTGCCCTCAGATATGGTATAGATTGCACAAACCTGTTTTGAAAACGGCCATTAGGTAAAATCTCTTAGGTATAATTCCTTGAGATTTCGCTCATGCTTTGTAACATAATGTTGAGCAAGCTAATGTAAGCAATTCATTAAATCTCGAGTGATAAAATAAGTGTTATGCAAGGAAAAAAAAACATTTTTAGTACCACCAGCATTATCGTTTTATCTTTTATCTCCTTCATCTTTTATACAAAAATTGATTTCATATTTATTTCCCATTTAAAGTTTGCATATCAGCCTGTGTTTAAAACATGAACAACAAGTTGATGACCAAGAAGAGAAGAAAAAACATGAAATATGTTAATCAAACATACTTAAGAAAGAGGGAACAGAAATATCCACGCAGCTGACCTTCACTGATACTGACAACGCGATTTATTAGGCAGCAGGGGACCTGCAGCCTCACATACACACAAACAACAGACTTCAACTAGATCATTAAAGTCGAACTCACAGCGAAGAAGATGAATTTTCAAATAAAATTCAATGAAAAATTAGTATTTTTACATATATTTTTTCAACATAACTTACACTGAACACTGAAAAGCCTTTTTTCATTGATAATAATAATCATGATACCCTGTATTCAAAGGATTTTTTCATTCATCTTGTCGATGTCACTTATCTTGAGTCACAAACACTTTATAGGGTGGTTATGATGAGAAATGTTTTTTTTTTCCCATAGCGCAATAGTTTCTTGATGAAATGTTTTTTGTCCAATTTAGAGAAAAAGAAGATTCAGCTGCTCTGACATGCTAAGGCATTTTGGTATATTTTGACCGAGGAGAAAATGGTCATAGCATAACAGTGAGAGGGGGAAAATGGAGGAAGATTTGTCAACACCATGATGATACATAATATTAATCGAGTAATTAAATATATTATTATTTTCGTGAGTCATGGCACCTACATTCACAATGTGGGAACTTTTTTCGATTTTCTTTTCTTTAAAATCTAAATGACAATAAATTAATTTTTTTTTTTAAATTTTTATTTTAAAATTGATTTTTATAGAAAAAATAAAAATCAAATTAAGAAAAAAGGCCCAAACGATGACCAAGTCTGAGGCGTGCCAGCTGAAAAATTATGCAGAAATTCTGTAAGGAAATGTAACGGTTTTTCATTTTTTTTAAAAATTAGAAAAATCTGTGCACGTTTTCCTTATTTCTTCGGAATATGTAAAGAAATTTAATTTGGTCATATTAAAGAGTTTTTTGCAATTTAAGTGGATTTTTTTTTTTTTTTTATTAAATTGTGCAAATTTTGAAAATGTATATAATTTCTGCAATTTTTTTCAGCTGGATTAGTACACTTTGCCATTTTAAGATCGTATACATGAAAATATAATTATAGTTTAACGATGCGTGTTGTGGTATGGTATTTACTCATTTCATGCCATTTTATTATCCCGTTGCGCGCCAAAATGACGTCATTTCCTCAAGGTGAGTAAATAAAGGCGAAAACCTCGTTACAAGCGCCTGATTTGATTACCCGTGCCACTTTTTCTCATCCAATTTGGTTCAAAGGTTATCAAATGGCTATTTCTTATCGCTGCAGAAAAATGTCGGGTGTCCGCGACACCTTTGGAACGCGCGGCGTAATTGCAGGAAGTGGAGCGCTATTTAGACGAAGGGTGGCAATGTGATTTATAAGGTTATTATCGGAGGGTAAGAGACAAGAAGAAATCACGTATGTACTAGGAAATTCCTTTCGTTCAAGCAGAGGTCACGTGATAGCTCGTGAATTTCGCCAGCCTTGGCTTAAACAAGGGGAGCCTCGTTAAAGCGGCCAAACAACTTTAATCACAGGCTTCGACTGCGAGGCAATCTGTTGCTATGGGAAACCGACGAGCTCCCCATTAAAGAGCTCGAGCAAGACGCAACTAGCTGAAACGCAGGGCGAACGCGGGGTTGGCGGCTCGTAAATTGTGCTAATAGGCGTTCCAGGTTGGTAGACAATAAAGCGTTAACTACCATTATTCTGAGAGTCATTCGCGTTTAGCACGTCTTCAGTTTACGGCAAGCGTTAAGGAGATGGGAAAAGAAATTTAAAAGGAAATGAATGAAGAATAATGGCATTTTTTTTCTCCTTTTTGTTTTAGGGTTTACATGTGTTTACTGTTTTTAATGGTTTAAAGTGATCTTTGTATTTTCAATGGGGACCAAACGATGACAAGTTTCAATTTATTAAATCAATTTAAATAAAATAAAATTAAAATTAAAAAAAGGAATGAGAAAGAATTAAACTTTTATTCAACCCATATTTTTTCCTCAAATATTCAAAGGAAAAACGAACTTATTTCCTGCGATTAAAGCATTTGAATTATTTCAAAGTTGCTTTTACGACCATCTGGTCCACTTGCAGATGTACGCTTGGATAATAAACTGGCATAAAATGAATAAAGCACTTTGAAGCTGACATTATTTCATTTGTACTTTCAATTTGAATCGATTTGATCAATTTCTATGTTTCTTTTATTTGTTTTTGTATTTCCTGTGCATCACGCAGAAACTAAATTGGTGGAATTAATTCGGTGAATTCGCAACACGAGCCCATCTCCAGAGTTGGTCGTCCGCTGATGCGTGCGGGAATGAAGGGGCTCGTGTTGCTGTCACGGACTATCCATCGGACACTCCTGTTCTCCGTTTATTATTTTCTTACTGTCCGAGCACTCGGCTATCGAAGTCGATTCACTCGACAAAGCCGGAGACCCTCGTGGGGACCGTACAGTCAAGTCCTTACCGTCAGATACGACTTTGTCCACTTCATCACTCACCACTGGTTCACTGCTCGAGCACTTACGTAGTTCCATCGTGTCCCTTGTTGTGGCGCTGCTTCCACTTGCCGTGCTCGACGTACTAGAGTTGCTATTAGTACTGAAAATGGAAGGCGCATTCGTCGTGCCGTTTATGGTCGTCGACTCTTTGCCGTTGGTTCCGTTTTCTTTGCTCGCCTTCGGTTTATGCTGACCTTTATCGTTGGCCGATTTGTGTTCGCTCACTTCAGCCGTTGATACGTTGTCCTGTTTCTTCCATTTTGTCCGTCTGTTTTGAAACCAGATTTTCACCTGTAATTATAACAACAAAAACACTAATTAGCATTTCGTAAAATTCAACAAAACAAACTTCCGTTTTAATTCGTGGAAATATTATTTCTGTGATTTGGAGCGAGTTATAATGCAACTTCTCGTTTCGTTAGAAGCTTGAAATTTTAGGAGCACTTAAGGTTATTCATGTAGTTGATGCTCATAAAATTTCAAGCCTGTAACTAAATCGAGAGTGCAATTTCTAACCGCTCCAAACCGCGCAAGAATAATTCTCCACACTTCATTACGATTTGGGGTGCGTAAAAGCAGCGTTTCCGGTTTCGTCAAAATCCTCAAACTTTATGAGCGTCAACTACAAGACCCATCCTAAATTCCCACAAAATTTAACACCTCTAACTCGACAGAAAGTGACGTTAAAACGCGCTCCAAATTGCCGCAATGAATGGAAAATAACAGCAAATAATAAATACTAAATGAAAAGCAGATTTGTCTCCTTTACTTATAAGTCCTTACATAGTCCTTGACAAGCAAAAAAAGAAGAAAAAAAACAGTTGTTGAATGATGCTCACACCCGCGGTTGGGATTTAGAACCCTCAATCTTCCTCCCCGTGGATGTGGCATCAAGGCCACGTCCACCAAACGATTAAAAATGGACGCTAACCCTCTAATGTCGACTGGCGAGGAAAAACCATTAACAAACGCCATGTGGCCCCCACCCTCGGTACAAGAACGAGTCGTCTCAAAATGAAAAGTACAACTCGGAATAATAAAAAAAGGCGCAATTAATCAGAAACTAATGTTTCTATTCGACATGTTCCGCAGGTAATTTCGACTGTATGGCTTCAACTTCCTGATTAAAAGTAGAAATAAACGGAACGGAAGGACTGAAATAAAAAAAGCGTTTCAATTTCGTTGTAAAAAGAGTTTCGCACCCATTATCACAAGTCGGCATCAACTAAGGTTCACTTAATGGCTTAATCAAAATGGCTCTTCACCCAATATAATGGTCTGGTCGACTCAACTAGCGCTCCTTTTTCCCTTTAACGATGGCATCGTCGCTTTCCCATTGATTTCGTGTCTGACATACGCACCCATTTCCATTACTCACTCGGTTTAAGAGCAAGAAAAATTTTACTCTTCACTGATCTTAATCCTAAACTGCAATACTTCAAATTCCCCTTCCCACAATCCATTTTTTCCCCATCATAATCACAAATAATGAAGACTCCGAGCGCAGCATGAATGAATCTCATTAAGGGATCAATTGTGAACCCCTTTTACTTAACTCCCCCTCCTTTTAATGTAATCATATCGCTGACGTCACGCTCTTGCAGGTGCTCTTTAGCCAAGCCGAGCTAATTATTCTATGGGGCAACTCATCCGGGCCTCATCAACGCATGCTCGGGGATCTTTTGGTGCTGCGCGCGTGCCTCCGTGGGAACTTGGGCGATTTGGAAGTGGGTTCTCTAACGAGGGGATTGGGATGCAAGCCGATAATGATAAAAATCAAGCGACAGGGGACAAATTAGAGTAGGGGAGCACAACTGCTAACGAGCACTGAGCGTCTCAAGGGCGTTTCGAGTCTCACTTTTGTTTGCTCTTGATCATATCCTCGAAAAAATTGATAAAAAAAGTGCTTTTCAATGAATTTTTCATTTTTTTCAAAATTTATTTATTTATAAGGATATTGCGATGCGATTTTTATTTTATTTACTCTGTGGGAAGGGGCCGTAGCCATAACAAAGGAGAATCAGCAACGCTAAATCGATCGGACAGAATTCCAGGGGATATAACCCGACTTCAATATTGGAAAGAGAGCGACAAACGGCGCCAGACCGGACATGATTCGATTGGATAAAGATGGGGGTGAGATGGAGAGAAGTTCCAACAAGCGAACGCACAAATGCTTTCATTGATGGCTTTGGTCACCTCGAAACGGAGGGGCAATAAGAATAAAGTAAGAAATTAAATGAGATTTTGCTTGTGTTTATCAAACTAAAGCCTCAAATCAAAATCCAATTACAGGGCTTCGTCATATTTCTTTAAAAAGAATTTACATTTTAAATTTTAAGAATAAAGCTAAATATTTCACTATTGAAATTAATTTCTGTTTTTAATCCAATTTCCATTGAATTCAATTTAAAAGCAATTTTTCAATTATTTTCTTTTATCCAATTTTTTGCATTGTTTTAACATCTTTTTCATTCTTAAAACAATTAATCCATTAATTTAAACTCTTAATTGTCTTAATAATTTTCAATTGTTACAACCAATTCGCTAGTATTTCCTAATTATTTCTCTGAACTAATTTCCAAAGCCAACAATGTACTGCACCAGTCAGACGAAACTATAATTGCCTTATGATTGTGTCAGTCGCAATAAGAATGTGATTGTGGGTGGATAATTATTTCTAAACGATGGGGCCGCATAATAAAATTGCACATCCATCGACTGAACGCGCCATCTGGCTGTAATCAGCGACGCTGAAGCACTTAGACCCATCATGGCCAATGGATAAGGTATTGGCGAGGGGTTGCGTCGAGCGAGCCACATAGGGGGATGACGTCACACGCGTCTCATGATGGGCAAACGCCAACAGAATCCCACCAGATGTTGGCGACGGGGCAGCTCTAGCCGCAATCTAATTTGGCACGAGCTCACGTGGCGCATTCTAAATGGCTTAGTGTGTTCGTGTACATGCTACTCTCTCCTTGCAGCTGGACGCGCATGGCTCATCAGTGTTGCTCTTGTCCTTCGTTACCAATAGAATTAAGAGTAATGGACAAGTGCAACTCACTCCACTAACTCAGTGACCAGCATTCAGTTTGGACAAATGCAATCACGACAATTAACTGCAGTAGATAGCGTAAGAAAAACTGTTTACGGTCCAAATGCCATCCATGGTCTATCAAAAGGCAATTGAGACGAGTGGACAACAATACAAGTTTTTACGAATAAAAAATTAAAAATAAAAATAATTTAGTTTTCAAATTACTTTAACTAAATATTTTTTTCATAGTGTACCAGATGTAACATTTTTCGACTTTTATTCAAAGCCTGCATTTTATGTTTTCGCTAAACTTCTGTTAAAGTTTCCATTTACAACTTTAACAGCTAGTTGCATCAACCTCATTTAGCGCTAAAAACAGTTACGTACGCTAATCTAAAAAAATCCCTTAAAAAGTGATACATTTTTTTTTTTTTTTAACTTCAAAAATATAGAAAGTAAAAAATTGTTTGTCTTAGTGCAGGACTATGCTTAATAAATAATTTTAAAAAACTTAAGCCTTTTCACCATCATAAACATTAAACTGCCAAACAGAGAACAATTTTGTTTGGCAGCCGAATTAAATTAGCTCAAATAAATGTTACATTCCCTAATCATATCAAAAATTGCAATTCAGTCCTCTCAGTAGCATTTAGTACATAAAAATAGAAACAACATTTCACAGAACAAAAGTGTCTTATCGCAATCTATTAAATCCTTGGAGTTGTTCAATAAACAAAATACGTAACCTTATTTTCAGCAATAGGAGATAAGGTAAGCCCATAATTGGTGACAGG
>JAQIXT010000175.1:0-58092 GCA_034700445.1 Stenotaenia linearis
TTTACAGTATTTTGGAATTTTCGGAAGACGTCTTTTTCGTATCCAACAGTTACGACCACAACAGAGAAAACTCTTTTGTACGTTTTTATTTGAGAAATTAAAGATTAATGAAAACTGAATAGACATGCTGGAGAAGCTAAAACCGAACCTCTGTTGCTTGAAGGATACGGAATTTTTTTTTTTTTTTGGTTGGAAATGGAAATGGACAGACAACTGAGTATTACTATTATAGAAGATTCTTAGTGAAAACAAGATGGAGTGTAATGGAAGTTTTAAATGTTTATTTAAAAGCTCGGTAATTTAAACTGATAAAAAAACAGAAAATTCCTCTACTAGTTTTTGAATTGCGCGCCTTTAATAAAGAGAGCGCCGTATGTTTTAGTTCCTCTTTCTTCCGTCGCAAGACGCAGACACGTGGTAAATGGTGGCTGATTGAATTGAGTGCAATTTTCTGACAACATGGATATCGATCATGAATTAAATGAGGAACAGCCAAGGAAGAAAATTAAACTTAATGACAAAAAAGTTAAGAAGAAAAAGGAATCGAATCCAACCAGAGAAGAATTAGCTCAACTTAGAGAAAATGAAATACATTTTCCTTCGAGTCTTTTCCGTTTACAGGTATAAATTGCAATTAATTTTTACACAGTGCATTTAATGAACAAATCATTATTACAGACGGAAGAGTTGTTAAGAGAAGTTCGAGTGAACAACAAGACGAAGGAAAGTTTTCAGAAATGGTTTGAAGAATTCAAGCAATTTATTTACTCCGATAAAACACAAGAAAATGTATTTAAAAAAATCATAATTTATAGGAAAATATTTCTCTAATTTACCCTTTGATGTTTTAGGTTAATTTATCAGATAAGGAGTGCACGTTATTGGAACCAGTTCTGAACCGATGTCCCAACAGCACGAAAAAAGACAATATTTTCTACTATCCTCCTGAAGAAATAAAGTTAATCGGCAGTTTTCCGCTGGGTTTGGCTGTTAAGTCGACGTTGTCGGTGGATGTGCTCATCCGATTTCCAAAAGTAGATAAATTAATTGAAAATCGTAATGAATTTTAATAAATTAAATTTTACAGAAATGTTTCTACACTGATGATAATTTGAATCTTCGATATTTTTATAAACGTGCGTTGTACATTTCGTATTTGGCGGAACTGTTGAAAAAAGCTGACACTTTGATCGAAGAAATGTATTTTGAGTACCATCACGACGATAAGCTAAAACCTATTGTAGCAATAAGACCTAAAGGTATTTGGAAAAATTTCTTTAATAAAAAATTAGATCTAATCTTTATAAATCCAGGTTCGTTGTCCAATATCATTGTCAAACTACTTCCATGTCCACCTGCAAATCATTTCAAGTTCTCAAAACTTGAACCAGAACGAAATAACGTTCGTTACAAATGGATGAAGAACGAAAACAGTACGTCGATTGATATACTTTTGTTTGCTTGTTTTGTTTTCTAACATAGAAACTGTTTTAGGTGACACCGAACCTCCAACTCCTCATTACAACAGTTCCCTGCTGTCTGACATCTTAATGGAATCAAGTTCTGAATATTTAAAAAATATTTTAACGACAAACTCAAATGTATCTGGCGGAATTATTTTACTCAAAGTTTGGTCGCATCAGAGACAATTAGATCAAGTAAAATTTTATGTCACTTTTAGTAATTTTATCAAATTTCTTTAATTCATTTATTTTTTATAATTAGGGATACGGAGCTATAAATAATTATATTCTGACATCGTTTGTTGCTCATTTACTGCAAAATAAAAAACTGCATCCATTAATGAGTAGTTACCAAATTGTTCGCAATACATGGCTCGCACTCAGTCAATCGGATTGGACCAATGCTGGAACTGATCAACTGGATGCAGCGGAATTGTTTATTCACTTTCCCGTCGTATTTGCTGATTCTTGTAATAATAATCTCAATCTTTGTTCGAATGTTGAAAAATACACTTTTTTGAGGGTAAGTGAACTTTTAATAATAAATTTTGAAAAAAATTATTTAAATGAAATAATTTCAGTTGAAACACGAAGCCGAATTAGCTTTCAAATTGGTTGATACTGCACATAATTTCGACGCATTGTTCATGCAACCTGTTCCATTTCTTAGAAAATTTGACCACATTCTACAGTAAGTTTCAGTAACTTGAAAATAATGCTTCAATTCGTTATAACTCATTTTTCTTCTAGAATTCAACCCATTAATTATCAATCTATAATCAAGAAATTCGAGTTGACTAACGACTACATTGACTTTGTTGGAGACGAGAAACGCGTTATTTTGCCAACACTTACATACATTTTATACAAAGCATTAGGGAATCGAATAGATGTTTTAGACGTTAAATTGTCTGCACCAACGACGGTAGTTGGCAACAACAGCTTGTCAAGAATTAAAATTAATTCGAATTTTTTTTAGTGGAAAGCTGACGAAAAGCCATCGATTACCGACCATAATATAAATGTAGGATTTTTGTTGAATCAAGACAACTATTGCGACGTTTCAGACAAAGGTCCTTCAGCAGAAACAGAAGAAGCTAAGGAATTTCGGGAATTTTGGGGAGACAAGTCAGAATTACGTAGATTTAAAGACACTACTATTTGCGAAGCCGTCACATGGCCGTGTGAATCGATGAGCGAGCGAAGAGTCGTGTGTCTACACGTCGTGAAATATATTTTACAAAAGTAAGGACGTGAACTTTGGATTTTATTCGATAATTATTTTATATTTCTTATATGTATATATTTTTTTCTGAAATCAAGGCATCTAAATATAAAAAATAAGTCCGTTAAATACATTGCTAATCAAGTGGATCCATTTGTAAGTTTCAAATTTGCGTCCCAACCAGACAACTTACCTCAAAACACCACCGGAGAAGAAATGATGGTGAACGTTATCAGTGTTCTCGACAAATTGAGAAAACAAACGCTAAAACTCAAGGATCTACCACTCGAAATCACGTCAATACAAGGAGTCAGTCCAGCATTTCGCTATAGTGAGGTAAGTAATGTTGTTCGTTACTCTTAAACAATAACTTTTTCACTTTTTTTTTATTAGGTTTTACCACTTTTACCACAAAACTCAAAATTTCAAAGAGGAACTAAAGTGTCTTTACATAAAATACCAAGCGCTAATAATGAAAAAGTTGCGAATTTCTTCCATCCTTTGGAAGGTTTGATTTTTTAAATTTTTTTTAAAGAAATTATTTTATTAATTTATGTTTTCTTTAACTTCTAGTTATAATAACACTGGAAGGAAGCAACAAATGGCCAAACGACGTTGAAGCTGTTGGAAGAATTAAAGCAGCTTTTTACATCAAACTTGCAAATTTGCTGAAAGAACAACGACAACTCACCTGCTTACCAACAACTGATCGTTTATTCGTTTTGAAAGTAATATAAAATCTTTATTATTAAACAGGATTTTTAATATATAAACATTTTTCAGGGTGGATTTTTATTTTCCATTTCAATCGGTTATAAACGTGAAACTACATTGATGAAAATGAAAAGATTAGCTGATGGCACCCTAACTATGCTGGAAACCGAAAAATCAGTCGCTTTGGAAAAAGATATTATACACTTACCAAAAATTACGAGCTTATTACATGGACTACAATTACAGCAAGGATCTTTTAGCTGTGCCTGTCGATTGGCGAAACGATGGATTTCTTCACAGTTATTGGCCGATCACGTATCGGATATGACAATTGAGTTAACGATGGCGCATTTGTTTATGTCCTCTGGATCGTACACACAGCCGAAGTAAGTCGTTTGTTTAACCATGGATTTAATATTGTAATAATTTGTTAATCATTTTTTTAGGAGCCCACAAGTTGCTTTTCTGAGATGGCTTTGCCTTATTGCTCATCATAATTGGAGAGGTCAACCTCTGATACTTAATTTTAACAACGAACTGACCACAGAAGACTTGGCCGAAATAACTAAATATTTTTTGGATCATCGATCTGTTTTGCCTCCGTTATTTATCGCTACATCGTACGATAAATTTACATCTTGTTGGAGCAAAAATGCGCCGTGTTTACCAGTTCTTAATCGATTAATCAAACTTGCTACTGTCGGATTAAACATTCTCGAATCGGAATTGGAAAATTCAAACACACCAGATATTGCGGTAATTTGGATTTGTGATTGTAAAATATTTTTATTTTAATCATTTTATTTTTTTAAATTTTTTTAGCCTTTGTTTCGGCCTTCGTTTGCACCTTATGACGTTTTAATTCATTTAGATCCTAAACAAATAGCCAGGATTGACTCCACTGCGAGCAGAAACAAATCATTAGACTTTTTCAGTTATTCAGAAATGAATTTTGAATTGTTTCCCATTTGTGGTTACGATCCTGTCAGCTGCTATTTAAAGGAACTTCAGGTTTGTTTAACTGTTAATTATTAATTTGTCATCAATATTAAGTTATATTCTTTAATTTAACAGACTGTTTTTGGAAGTTATGCCGTCTTTTTTTATGATAAATACGGAGGAGACACAATTGCGGTTTTATGGATGTGTGATCATTTTAAATCTGGACCTTTTAAGGTAAAAGTTCCCTTTTTTTTTCTTTTTTTTTTTGTTTAAGCAAAATGTCGATGTTTAATGTTTTAATCTGTTACAGGTATCGCAAGTGAGCTGCAAGAAGCCAGCTTCGTTAGAGAATGAAGAAGACAGTACCCTTGCTGTTAATGTAGAAGCAGTTGTGGAAGACTTTAAGGTTTTAGGTCGTGGATTAGTTAAATCTGTTGAAATGAAAACTGAAAAGTGGAAAATTTAATGTTTTTTATTGGGAAAAAATCTATAATTTCAATTTCAACTGTAAAACTAAAATATGTAAAAGAATAAATATTTTTATTTATTTTAATGGGAAAAATTTTATTTCGCGAGGAAACGAGTTGTTATTGTAAAACAACTCGAGGGAACGAGTAATTACTTGTTTCTTGTGTTGTTTTACAACAAAAACTCGTTCCCTCGAGTTGTTGTTTAAAAAGAATAGTTTGACCCTTTAGGGGCTCCGTACTACGGTGGCGTAAATAAAACCATTTTTAATTTAAAAAATTTAAATTTTTAGTACAAAACCCTACATTTTAATCATGAGTTCTTGGTTTCAATAATATTCGTTACGACGAGTTCTCGGTTTTAACATTATTCGTTATAATGAGTTCTCGGTTTTACGACATTAAAAAAAAAAAACAATTGTCGACAGCCACCAGGCCGCGCCTCGAATAGTTTCCGTTTCCGCCGGCCACGCTCACGTTATTATTTTATACTCTTGCACGTCGGCATCGCTCGTCATGGTAAAGTTAAAAATATAAATTAATACTTCCATTTTACAAATTTCTAAAGTCTGATTTTCCAGCTTCGGTTCTTATTAGCCACTTTCATTGCCTGTTTAATCGTTTGCAACGGTGCAGATGAAGAGAGCAGTCAAGCTCGTCTGCTTGTTTCCAAGCAAATTTTAAATAGATATTTAGTCGAAGGAAAAGACGTTTTGGTCGAATACATCATCTACAATGTTGGAGGAAGGTACGATTTGAGTAATCTCGACATTTTTACACGTAAATTAAATCTAATTTTACAATTTCTCGCATTCCAGTGCAGCGTACAACGTCCAATTAACTGATAACACTTTCGATCAAAGCCACTTCGAAGTGGTCAGCGGCTTGTTGAAAATGAAAATCGAACGAATTCCACCGTATCCTAATCAACACTAAATTTAAAACAATATTACTATCTTTATTTGCTTTAATAACAAAATTTTTTAGCGGTACTAACACATCGCACACCGTCGTGCTCAGGCCGACTTCATACGGCTATTTGAATTTTTCTGCAGCTGAAATTCGTTTCAGAACATCCGAGAATTCAGCAACTGAGCAGGTAAATTTAAATAAACAACTTCATTTATTAAAGTTTAAAAATGTTACACATTTTAGGTGAGTTTTTCAAGTGAACCCGGAGAAGGAGGAATTGTTCCGTTTAAAGATTACAACAGGAAGTTTTCTCCTCACGCTGTAAGTAATCTCAGTTATTTGCTAAAATTTTTTATTAACTAAAGATCACTTTCTTTAGTTGGATTGGATCGCATTTGCTGTGATGGCCACGCCCTCATTGGGAATCCCATTTCTCTTGTGGTACAAAAGCAAATCGAAATATGAATCTTTGACAAAACCAACAAAAAGACATTAAAATACAATAATTTTGTGTTTTAAACAAAACCCGTTTATTATACTTCATTTCAATCAATACGCATATATTGCAATATAAATTTCACACGTGATAAAAAAAATGTAGAGTATTTTTGTAAAAACCCCAAAATCCCAAAAGTTTTTCACAATTTTGCTTTTGACTGGAAAAGTTTTTGCAACTTTTGAGTGAGCATGATGTTGCCTTTAATTTTCAATTTTTTAGTCATAAAGGCCTGAAAAGTAAAATAATTTAGAAATGTTGACTACGTTGCTTTATAAAACTTACTTTTTGTGGATTTAGTTTCCCCGCAACAATTTCGACCATGTCATCGTCTTCTAGAGTAAGAGTAACGTCTGCTTTGGCTTTTGGAGCTCCTTCGTAAACGTCACCCGGTGGATTCTTTAAATCCACAGCTAGAAAAATTTTTTTCATTTTTAAATTTGTTAGAAATTTGAAATTTGATGGGATATTTACTCCATTTTCCAGTTTCGGTTCCATTTTTCAAAATAATCCACTCAAAAATTCCTTTAACAGCGTTAACGAGGTCGCTCGAGGCTGCGATGCGCTGTTTTAACTCTTCGAACACCGCTTTGCTTTTTAACGTTGCACTTTGTGTCTTATTTGCTGAAATGTGATGCGAAGTAATCGCAGTAAGATCCACATAACCTCCTTTGAGCACGACATTTCCACTTTCCGGAACCTGAAAAATTTAATATTTAAATTTACAATTTATTTCAAATTCTATTTTCACTTACACTGCTCTCGATGAATACTCTATTTCCTTCTCGCCACATTTTAGTTTCGATAGTTTCACCCGGATACACTGGTTTTATAAAACGCACCTACAAAATAAAACTCATAATTCCACCGATATCCCAGAATCCTCCATTACCTTAATTCCTTTGAACTTCGTAACATCATTAGCTGCAAACTTTTCAAGCACTTGCCGCGACACAATACCCAGCGTACACAAACCGTGCAGTATGGGGCGAGAGAAACCTCCCATAGCTGCAAAATTGGCATCAATGTGCATCGGATTAATATCTCCACTCAAACGATAAACAGCTGGTTGATCGGTATTTGTTTTTGTTCTTGCTGTTGCGTCTGGTGCTCGTTTCGGTGCATCTTGAGTAGGAATGCTTGAAGTTGAATTTCTTTTTCCTCCGAAACCACCGGAACCGACAACGAAAATTGTAAATTGGTTTTTACAAAGCAAATTATTTTGCTCGTCGTAAGTGTCGGCTGAAAAAGAAAATTTTTTAAATTTTTTTTTATTTTTGTTAATTTAACACTGACCATCGAATAATATGACTGCAGACGATCCCTTATCGAGGACGTCTGTAACTTTTAGCTGTGATTTCAGGACGCCTGATGATGGTATTGGTTTGTAAACCTCTAAATACTGTTCGCCGTGAAGAACCTGATAGATAAATGGAAATTAGTTTGTCTGCTCGATTCAGTAATTTTAATTACAAAACTGACTTTTGTTAAATCAATTGGGAGGCCTGCAATTCCACCTATCAAAGCTCCACTTTCTAATAAGGCTCGTTGAGCAGGTATTATGGCATACGTTGGCAAAACCTGAAAATTTTCGTGGCCCTCATAGAGAAAACTGAGATCCTTCTCTACGGAACAACCAACTACAAAGAAATTTCATTTAGAAATTTTAAAATGGAGAAAATTCAAATCTTCTACCTCCTAATGCGTAGAGAATCGCATCCTTAGCTTGATATTGGAATTTAATAGGTTTTAACTTGGTTTTGAGCGCTTTTGCCTAAAAATTAAAAGAAATTCGTAAATTAAACATCCCATTATCTATTCTGTTAAAAATATTTTTACAATATTGATTGTAGTCGACTGCCCATCACCCGAATCATCGACATCAATTGGATCTGCCAACGCTCCAGCCACATATACCAAATCCTCTGCAAAAAAATAAAAATTGAATTTTGGAAAAAAGGAAACAATTATTCACGAGCCTTGAACAGACAATGGATGAGCAGCATCAGTCATATCACTGATTTTATCCCAGTTTTCCTTGACTAATTCAACGGTCATTTTATCAGTTGCTGGTAACGTAACACCCATTGATCGCCTCCATTCATCTAAACAAATTTACATAAATTAAAACTGTGAATTCCATTTATCAATTTCTCTCTTTACATTTTCCAACCCATCCGCCGGCTGTTTGAAACACTTGACCGCTGTCTTTGCAGTCATCATGACACAACCAAGCCACTACCGGCGCCACATACTTAGGATCAAATTTTTCGAAAAACTCAGGCGGCAAAACATCTTCGGTCAATCTGGATGCAGCAACAGGAATAATTACATTCGAGTGAATACCGTATTTTCCTCCTTCAACTGCTAGTGTATTACTTAATCCAATAAGAGCCATTTTAGCTAAACAAGAAAACACACTTTAAAAATTTATAGCATTAATTTAATCGCATTTTCTCACCAGAACTATAATTAGCTTGTCCAAAATTTCCATAAATTCCAGCACCAGATGCAGTCATTATTATTCTTCCATATTGTTGATCCTTCATATAAGGCCAGGCTGCTCGACTTACTTTGAAAGCACCGAGTAAATGAACTTGATAAATTAAATCTTTTAAAAAAAAAATTTCGGTTAGTCACCTTTAAGGTTTAAAAGTAGATTTTTTATTTTTATTTTACCCCAATCATGATCAGTCATTTTAATGAAGGATTTGTCTCGTAGAATTCCAGCATTATTAATCAAGATATCTTAAAAATATAAAATTGTACTAACAACTATTTCGCTTTATCATTGAAATAGAGCTTATCACCAACTCGACCGAATGCATCTATAGCCGTTTTGATTATTTTATCTCCATCAAGCACAGAGTCTATAAGTAAATTAAAAATGAATAAACAATATTATTTTGCGCCTGTTTTCAATCAGATACCATAGTTGGCTACAGCTTTTCCTCCTAAGCGTTTAACTTCCTCAACTACGTCGTCTGCAGCTGAATGACTTTTGTCTTCGCCTTTTTTGCCTCCACCCAAATCATTGACTATAATTCAAATAAACAATTTTATCCCGAATTTACGTCGATCGTAAACAAACACGAACCTACGACAGAAGCGCCTCGACTACCAAATAAAAGTGCATATTGCCTTCCTAATCCTGAAAAAAATTAAAATAAACAAAAATTAGAAAAATACAAAAATAAAAACACAAAATTCCAAACTATAAATGAATTGCCTCTTCCTCCGCCCGTAATAACAGCAACTTTGTCTATAAACGATAATTTCGTGGCCATGATCAAGCCAGGGTAAATGGATCAAGCAACAACTAACTGTTTATGCCGATGCAATGCCAACTCACAGCTGAACTTCTGACTTTATTTTAATCACGTGGTATTACCTCTTCAGCTTCAGCTCCTAGATGTCGCGCAAAGACATAGCAACGGTATCGTGCGTAGATTTAAATGGCGAAGAGCAAACAAGCGGCACTTTCAAGACACAGACGTAAAGGATTTGGCTGCTGACAGCATGTAAATAAGGACAGCTTAGCTTTTATTGTGATTCCAACATCAACAGTGCTCAGTATAACAATTTAAGACTATTGCCAACGATCTCGAATGAAATGAATAGCAAAATAAGAAGGGAAATACATGGAAAATTACAATCAACTGTCCAGGAAACAAACCAAAGGTCATGTTACTAACAACATGTGTCGGTGAGTACTTTATTTTGTTTATTTTTATTTTTTTTATAATTTATATGAAGCCAATTCTATTATTCATACTGATAAAATTTGTTTTTACCTATAAACTCATACCTAAATAATCAAAAAATGATTACTGAATTACATGACATCTGAATGCATGTTTAGCTAAACTTTTTCCCCCAAACATTCAACATTCTCTTATTTCTTCACTCAACATACATCACAATTCACTTTTTCAACTGCAAAATCACACAAAAAAATGTACGGTATTTTCTAGATGACCAAATTAAAGCATCTTGAAGCGCATTTCATTTTATTCACTAATTTTTTAATTCTAAAACAAAAGAAAAAATTGCAATAATAAGCACAAGATTGTCAAAAACTGGAATGCAAAAGTTGAAATGGATCCTATTAAAATCAAAACTTAGATCTGGAATCAATTACCAACTTGATTTTCCAGTCTGAACAAGTTTTACAATTTAGAAATCAAAATTTTAATTTTAAAAAAAATGATTATAAAATTTGATTCGCTAATGAAACTAAGAAAACAAAAAAAAGCGAGTAAATGAAATTTTCAGTTGATCACAGAATAAACCTGTTATTTACATCATCTTGCGAGATTGAATTTAAAAAAAAAGAAAAAAACCTTTTCCTAAAACATTATTTACAAAGGTCACAACAAGAAATATTTGGCCTTTCTCATGCGCGCGGCAAATTCAAAACAGCATCATCATCATACAAAAAAAAATTATTACTTTACGCGTCATTTGTCACAACCAACATTGTATTTAGGATTGTTAAAACTAAAACAAAAAAGGGAAAAATTACAAGCTTGATATGGAAGGAAGCTATTTGTCAATTTCCACATTTTTACTTAACACAAACTACAGGATTTTCTTGCTTCAATTGAATAAGCAAAGCAACCATTTTCATTCTTACTGATATTCATTATTTATAATTTTTTTTATTTAAAAATATACTTTTTTTGTAATTTTTTTGTAATTTTTTACAGTTTGAGTTTCAAATTACTGAAAAATGTCTAAAATATTTAACAAAACGAATGAAAAAGAGAAAAAAATTCGATCTCTCCCATAATAATGTAGAATAATCTTTGCAACCCACATAAGTTAATCGGGAAAGGGTTAAAGTTAAATAGAGAAAGCAGTGCACAAAATTCGCCATTTTGGACGAATAGGAATGAACCATCAAGGCAATTAATTATTTGGGATTTATTATTAATGGATTGAACCCCTGAGTGACTAGATTACATAAAGAAAGTCTGGCGCAAATGAAAATGACACCCGGTTGCTGTCACAATTGTTTTTAGTAGCACTTTTGTTGGTAAATTTAAGTACAGCACAAAAAATTGTATCTCTTCGATAATCGGTGCAAGTTTTTCCCACAAAATAAAACGAAATAAAATTTTTCTTAAAAAAAAATCAAAGGTAGAGATCATGAATTGGAAATTAGAAAAAAATACAACAGAAGCACTAATGAGGGTCGATTCATGATGCGGGAAATAAAATAAATTTAAAAAAGGGGTGAAAATATAATATCCACAGGCGAATTACAGTAGTGGCCACATTAAAAAGTAAATTTGATTTGGCATGATTAGTTTTTATGGGGTGCTTCTAATTTGCTGCTGTTGCTGTTGTCCTCCACCCACGGTCTCTTTGGAGTCTGAAGGTGAAGGCCTAAGGAGAACGGTCACGGCTTCTTGCTCGGGAGTACAAATAACGGCCAGTCATTTCTGACGTAAAGGTTTCTTTTTTCTTTTCTTGAAAAAGCAACAACACCTAACGCGAAAAAACATTTTATTGATTCAATTCGATTGAGATATTTATAAATTATTTACTTAGTTTCTTCGATAACTGCTACATCGGTTTGATGAGTGATGGGTATGTTGGAGCAACCGGCTAAGACGTCGTCGACCGTTAATTCACCGTTGGTCGAACTCACGACTTGTACTGAGCCGCCATGTTTATCGGTGGCCGGCATACTTCCCCTTAATGTGTTGGCTTTGATGGCTTCCACAGCACTCGGTGAAATTCTATGATTACTGTCTAGTGTAACCGACATCGGTGGTTTCAATTTTGACGCCTGTGGAGTAAAAACAAAGCCAAAACCATCAAAAAAACAAACAAAAACAAATTTTCCGCGCCATTTTTACCGCTTTCTCTTTACTTTTGACTTTTAATTTCTTAACCACAGACTTTTTTTCCTCTCTTTGAAACTACTCTGTCCAGAGATACTATCCTGTGGATTTGTTTTATATTTAAAAAAAAATATTCTCCCCATATTTATACTAATCCGAAACTAACGTGAGAATAAGTGACTTACTCTATCGGCTGTGCTCGCATGACGCTCTCTGTTAGGTGAAATAATAGTGTCTTGTCCAGTTTGAATCGAACCGACGGGTGTGGACTAAACAAACAATTCAATCATGTTACATTTATTTTATTGCAAATTTTTTTTTGGAAAAAGAAGATATATAATTAAAGGCTCCCACGAAATTGAAGACAAAATGGCAACTGATTAAGCAGGGATTTTTCATGTACAAAAAATTAATCCAATTAATCAAATATAGATGAAATTACGAATTTTGTTTATAAATAACCATACAAATTGTATACAATATAAAAATAAATATTTAAAGCCATAATTTTATGTAAATTTGTATACACATACACAATTTTAGTGTATATGTATACATGCATTGTCTCAGTGCTTTTTCTTTGTCTGGCCTCTTGTAACGTCGCCATCGCTTTTATATCTGCTGTGCCCCTGTGAACATGGACAGCAACTTAAAATACATGCAAGCAAATGCTCATTGCCTTTCATTTTTCTCTCTAAAAAAATTTAAAAATCAATCGACGGTAGGCATACAAGAATAGTACCAGTACATAATTTTAATACCCTCAAAATTTCAATTTTGATTTTTTTTCCCTGATTTTTTTAAAATGAAGACATAAAAAAATCAAATCATTCAGTTCCAAGACAAACTAAATCGAAGCATTGAGGACATTAAGCTTTGTATTAATTGAAGCTGTTTGAGGGGAAAAAGCAAAACTTAATGCGAGAAAACCCCAACAGAATGCGTCAAATTCAATAAAATCATTTTTTCGTTAATTACCATAGTTTTGCCCGTCCAATCAAATTCGTCGTCATCGGGAAACCCGCGACGCTCGTATAAATCCCGAAACATTTTGCGTAAATAATCGTAATCGGGAGTCTCGAAAAAATCCAACCGACGTACGTAACGCAAGTAAGTAGCCATTTCCTCTGAAAAAATTTTAAAATTAAAAAAAAAAATTTCGAGAAAAAAAATTTTTTTTTTTCAAAATCAAACCACTACACTCGTGTACCGGGATATCCTTCGCATAGAACTTCAATTGCAGTGGCTCTTTTGGTATCCCCGATTTTCTGATATCGTTCTTTGAGCGTATCAGCTTTTAATCCCTGCCACGGTAAGCTGCCACGAAGAAAATACATGAACATATGGCCGAGCGCCTCTAAATCGTCTCTCCGACTTTGCTCTGCAACCAAACAAAACTGCAATAAATTTCCTGCTCGACAAACACAAATTTACCCACAAACCTTTCCCCAGATGTGTGTTGATACTCATGTACCTAGCCGTACCGGTGAGGGATTTGTGCTCTCGATACGGTATGTGTTTGTGGGTCTCGGGATCGATATACTCCTTGGCAAGACCGAAATCGATGATATAAATGACTTTTTCTTTACGATTCGACTGTCTGCCTATGAGGAAATTTTCTGGCTTTACATCTCTGTAGATCAGGTGTTTCGAGTGGACGTACTCAATTCTGTGTAACTGTAGAACGCGACAAATGAGCGAATTGCACAAACATCGTAACCGAACACTCACTAATTGTATTGCTATCATAAGAACTGTTTTCAAACTGAACTTGCGGCCGCACAAATCAAACAAATCTTCTAAACTAGGTCCCATTAGTTCCATGACCAAGGCATTGTATTTACCACACGGGCCGAAGTAGTAGACTTCAGGAATGCCGTCTGAAATCAAATTTCGCATTAATTAGCACAAACAGTTACCAGGAAGTCGAGAAAAACGATCCACGGATGGATTATCAACTCGACTGAGATCATTGACCCCGAATGACATCACGCGTTGACGTCCATAAATCCATTAGCAACAGCAAATTATAATCACCAATTACTAAAAATTAAAAAAACAAACAAAACTTACCATGTGATCCGAGTTGCTTGTAAAATCTATATTCTAAGTGTAACTGAGGAGCTTTCGCTTTCATCGCTTCCTAGAAAACCATCGGTTGGAAAAAAAACATGTTAAATCAATTTAACCGGTATATTATTAAATATCTTACCAATTTAATGGCAACGTGTTCGTTATTATACAAGTTTTTTCCTAGAAAATAAAAATTTTCAAAAATTATTACCAAAATTCAAGACAACTTTTATATTTTCAACGTTTCTTCGTTTCTGTTTATTGACCTTGACGTGGAAAAAGAAATTCAATTCATACCTTGATATTTTGTTATCAATGGTAATTTTCTTTTCAAATTCACGTCATTTTTTTGACAGTTAATGATGCCCGACTCGTTTTAATCAATGAATAATGAGCTATATTTAGAGCGTCGTTGCAAACTAAGATATATAACTCATCCTTTTGAAAAAAATATATTGTATTATGGATCCTTTTTTTTCTACCTTTACGTTTAATCGAGTCTATTGATAATTTTGGACACAATCCAGAGAAAAGAAACGTTTATTACTTAAAATAGGAGAAGGGATAAATGTAACGCGAGTATACGTGTTAAGTCTTGTTATATGGGAGGGGAAGGGAAGGGCAAGTTGGGGTAAGCCGAAGAAGCAAAAACCAGTTTGGGTGCACAAAGCAAAAGCAGCAAAAGCAAGGAAATACAGCCTAATTAAAATAACATTTTCAGCATGGCAAGAGATTTCTTCTTTTCAGTTATCTACCACCATTCGAGTGTATCGACAACACAAAGAAAAATAATTAATTTATCACCCGATTGAAACGGGTGGGAAGGCGATGGATTTTGGTGTAGATATTTTCGATAGGTTTAAATTAGGCTTATTTAACAATGGTTGTTTTTTCGAGTTGAAGTGAGATTATGAGGTTATTTTGATAGAACACATTTCGGTAGAGAATTTGAAAAACAAGGCAAGGCACGATCACTTCCATCTGTTTAGCCTCGTTTTCCCTTTATTTATTCGTCTCGCTTTTTTTCTACGCATTACGACGCGTTAAAACATCAAACCGTGCAATCGAGATCGACATGATATACCTAGTCTGAGTTCTCCGAAATTTCCACATCCTATTTTCTTGCCCACTCGAAAGTTTGGCCCGACCATCAACACTCCGGCGTTACTGGACTGTCCCTGCCGCATGCCGCTGTACATCTTCACCCGAGAGATGCCTCTTTGGTAGGAACAAACCTGCTCCTTATGGTTATCCGACCTTTCTTTTTCTCCTTTGTATTCGATTTCCTCGCGCTTTTGCATAGTTTAACGCCAACCATCCACACTCGACGCGGTTCGGGCCAAGAAAATGGCGAACCACATTCAACCACGATCCAAGGGATCCAACATCACACATGCACCGACTAATTCTGCTTCCTCACTGACCGCCGACCACACTTGTATTGGACGTGTACATTCCCGAAGTCGATCTAATGGCCGTTTGTGGTTACTTTACACGTAGAAAACTGTATTAAAAAGGGGATCGGACTCTCCCTAGCTTCGGTATCAGGTCAGTTAATAATCACGGTCACGCATGGAGAGAGGAAGGAGTGACGAGTGACGACGACGAGCCGAGCAGCTGAACATGCGATCGTGGAGCCCTCATAAGCGGTCAGAGAGCGAAATACAATATTTACGCTTTTTCTATTTATTTTTAACCCACTGCTTTATGATTATTCTATTGAGATTAATAAGTAAATGGACATTTATGGTCTTGTTTATTCTGATTCATACATTATGTAATAAAGAAGAGTTTATTTACTCGTTAATTACTTTTTTTTTTTTTTTTAAAGAGTGGATTTTTATGCTAATTACGTTTTAAAATTGGATTTTTTTTTCTCTTGAAATTATTGAAGAGTTTTTTTTTACGGGAAACTATAAACTGCTATAAGTACAGGTAATTCTCGGGATCTTAATAATCCTGTATTTTATTCTTTTACGAGTTGGTCCATGTTACTGCCGGTGTTTGATTTGTAGCTGGCCCTGACATATGGATATCAATGTCGAAATCAACTGATCAAGATCCGGGTCAACATGTTTAGATAAAGTATTTTGAATTAACGTTGGATTGCAACATATAATCTTTATTCATTAATTCATTATTATTTTTTCGTCGGTAAATATTTTCTCAATTCGGTAAATACAGTTAAGTAAATACGAATTTTTCAAATCGACGTCAGATGTCGCGAGTAGAGCAAATTCACGACTTCCTCTTATAACTTTCAAATGTTCAAACACCACCAACGACCTCAAAGTTGTAAAATTGTATTTATTTATAGTTTTTATTAGGATGGCAACAGGAAAAAATGATCAGATGTTAATTGTAGTTGCGATATCCCAAGGTTAGAGCATAATGATGTAATTATTTTAATTCGTAATTTATTTTATTGTTTTCTAATTACAGCAAGGAACTTTCAAAAGAGACCAGGATGGAATATAATAATAGAAGCGACTTTAGACGGCGAAACCATTTCATCCGATGAAATACCTCACGATGAAAATCCAAATTTCAACACAGAATTGGCGTGGGAAATTGATAAGAAAGGATTTCGAATGTTCCGGATGCAGAGAATTCCGATCAAACTCAGATGTTTTGCCGTTGAACCGATACTCAAAGCCAAAGAACTGCTGGGATTTGTAGTCATAGATTTACGACTGGTGCATCCTAAACCACAAGTAATTTCATACCATTAAATTATTAAATATAAATTATTATAATAAAGCTAATTGATTATTTAAGGTGCCCAAATGGCACACGTTATTAAATCCCAAATATTATTGGATGAAACCAGAAATTCGTTTGTGTGCTACCCTCGAAAATGATACGGGTGGTTTACAGGTAGCGAGTACACCGTCTTTAATGTCTGTAACATCCAGTCCTAAAAGTAAGTCAAAATTTAATTGTGAAGTACAAACGGTTAAAAATACTTTAATTCCTTTGCAGCGCCGCCAAAAACTAAACGCGATAAGAAAGAAGATATTGGTGTTATTAATACAGAAATTTTGCAACCTTTGCTGAGCGACGAAGAAGGTTATTATCAAATCGGGCCCAACACAGCGAAAGATATTTTTAGCTTGTCTGTTACTATTGTGTTTGCGGGCAATTTGAGTCAGGTGAAAGCGGATTTGATTTTTTTTTTCAATTTTTTTGGAAATTTAAAATTTTAATTTTTGTTTTCAGTTGTTGCCTTCGGGCATCCATATGACGGATGATGAAAAAGGATTTTATTTTTATTATTCGCTTCTTGGAAATGATGTGACAACCGACTCATTTTTGGACCTCATGGAACCCTCGTTTCCTGCTGAAAGGGCTACCGTTCGAATTCGGAGTTCGACGGAGTTGTTAAGACAATTTTTTTCTTCCCAACCCGGGCTCAAAGTTCATTTATGTTCCGGCGATATTTCCCTCGGTTGCGCTTACGTGCCGTTGAACGATTTATTAGTGAAAAATAGTACGGAAATATTCATGAAACCCGTTTCTACCGAAGGAATGTTTGAATTGGAACCTCTGGATAAAGTGTTGAAAGAACCGGGTGAAGAGTTAACACCGTTCGTTGGAATGTCCGTCACTTTACGTTTGGAAGATCAAGTTAGAAAATGATCTGAATGAGTGAATTCATTAGAAAAAAACCCAAATTGAGATTTCTTTTATATTTTAGCAACCAAAAGTAGTTGTGCGCCAACCTTCAGTCATTAATTCACCAACAAAAACGCGAGAGGTTTCACCGCCATCAACACCACCGCCATCGACGCCACCGCGGACCAAAAAAGACTTGACGCAATCGCCACCGGTGAAATTACCTCCCAGTTCAGTTCTTTCATCTTCTTACGACAACCGACGTGAAGATGGAACCAGATTAGACGGCGGTGGCGATTCAATCGACGGTAACTTTAAAAACGAATAATTTCTAAACAATTATTTATTTATTTGAAAATTTAATTTTGTAGATTTTAGGAAAAGTGATGATGAAACGTTACATCATTACTGTTTTACATTAGATATGCGACATATAACGTTTACTGTTACCGATAATATTTTTTATGGTTTTCTTAGGTTTGTAGTTAGTAATTAATTAATTGATTTTGTGGTTAATTTGATTTTGTTATTAGGTATAGTTATCCATTTTTTGGTACATCGACAGCTATTGTCACTCATCCTTTGATGGAAGTTCGAAAAAATGTTGAATTGTCAATTCCGAATGGTTTTTGTTCTTTTACCTTTGCTACTACTCCTGAACAAACGTCTCGCGCGTTTAAATCTCTTCCACTTCGTGTCGAAGTAGTGAAACGAGATCGCGCTAGAAATGAAGAGACGATCATTGGGATGCTGAGTTTTAATTTAGCCGAAGTTCTTAAAGCTGGGAAATCGAGGATTACAGTTAGTTAATACAAATAATAAGGATTTGTGGTATTTTCGACAATGTTTTTACGTTTTTTTTGTTTGTTTACGTGATTTAGAATGCTGATAATAAAACTGGTTTGCGACAAGTAATTTCGGTTAAAACACCAATACATTCTTTGAACGAAAATGTTAATTTTATTGGGCATGCGCAAACTGTCATTGGTTTAGATGATTTTGGAGTGACGGTTTTACCTCCTGAAATTGCAAAACGGGTAAATTCATTTTTTTGTTTGTTGTTTTTTATTTTTTTCTTAAATTAAATAATTGCAGAAGCATAAATCTCCTCTCCCAGAAAATGACGTTGTCACTGAAATTGAAGATCACTTTCCAGCTGAGAAACCCCACACTAAAACATCAATTGAAAATGAAATGTCAGATGACATACCGATGAGCCACGTGCTTGAATTTAGAGAGCGGAAGCGAGAAATGGCCATAGAAATTGCTATGGAATTAGAAGAGTGGAAAAAGGAACAAGAAGACCAATTCCGGAAAAATGTGAGTTAATGTTGCTTCATTTTAAATTTTTTTATATAAATTCATTTTATGTGTTTAGTTAAAAGCTAAGGAACAGTATTACATGGAATCGCTTGTAAATGAATGGCGAAAAAGAGATACAGAACGAGAAATGACACTTCAAAGAAAACTGAAGGAATGCCAAGAATTAGAAAGAAAACTCCTGAATGCATTACGTGATGCCAATGACAGGGAGAAAGTGTTAACTGCCAAAGAAATTGAAGTAATTACATTCAATACGCTTCATTTTAATTGAATTTTTATGTTTTTTAAAAATATTTTAGTTAGAACAGAGGAAAATCGAATTTGAGAGAATACACGAACGCCAACAAAGCGAAGTGAAGAGTGGTTATCTAAGATTAAGAGATGAATTTGCTCATCGATTATTGATAGAGAAGTAAATTTTAAAATTTTATAATTTTAAATCTTTTTTAATTCATTTTTTTTGCAGTGAGAAATTCCAGGAATCTGAAAACCAAAACGAAAAACTAAAGAAAGAAGTGAAGGAATTGGAGATAAAATTATTGAAAGAAAGCAGGGAACGTGAAAAGATCGCAGAACAGCATCGTGTTGGAAGTAAACCAGAATTGAGACTCGAATCCGAACTTCATTTGGCATCGATCGAAAAAGTGGAGTTGGAACGGAAATTGGAGGCTGCGACCAAATCCAAAATACACTACAAACAGCAATGGGGACGATGTCTCAGGGAATTAGCAAGGATAAAGCAAAAATTGGAAACCGATGCGCGTGCGCAGTTGTACAGACAGCAACAGGAACTCGAAGGAATGAAGAGAGAGTACTTGGCGTCAGAAAGCACCAACGAGAAAGCGTCGCTGCACGAAATCAAGGGACAACTCGAACAGTAAAAACTTAAAAATTTGTTTATTTAACAAAATTTATAGTTTTTCACTTAAATTTTAGAATTAAACAACACGTGACAGCCTCACGTTTAACAAACGAAGAAAATCGTAAATCCGGAGTTCGCCAAATATCGTTTTTAGATAGCGAAGAATTCGATTCGGATACCGAAGACACCACATTCACATCGGACGACTTGAGCCGTTTGTTAAAAGAAAAAGAAACGCTTTTGGAGATGGGAATTTATACAGACAACGACAGAATTATCCGTGAGTTAGACCGACAAATTGAAGAAGCCGAAAAAAATCAAAGGAGTTGATACGACAAACATTCATTTGTACTAAACATTTTAATTATATATTTTTTTTAACCATACATTAAAATAAACTCAAAATAAATTTACATTCAGCTCAACTGAGTCATTTATTGCATTGATAGTTGCAACTTTATGGAATACAAGATACATTAATCGCTGAGTAGGAGATCGTCTTTTTGTCGCGAACGTTTGACGAATACGAAAATGATGCCTGCGATGAGTAATATCAAGGGAATTCCCAAACCGCAAACAAGAATGATTATTATTGTAGTGGATATTTCGTCTTGTGGAGGAATGCCGTAACCAGTCGAAAGAGTCCTATTAAAATTGTAATTTTAAATCGGAATTCGAATAAATCAGACCCTAAAACCGTACCAAGAACTGTAGCTCGTTTTGTTATAAAATCCATCTCCTGCAGCGCCGAACGTGATATTTATAATTTGGGTGTAAGTTGATTCTAGCTCCGAACCGTAAAAAGCATTTGTCAGACTTTTGAGAAAATAATCATCCGGTGATGTGATATTACTAGAAACAAAAAAAATTAAATTTTCAAATATTTCAGATTTAAAATTTCGTTTTCTTACTAATCTTTCAGTGAACCCTCATCAGTAATCGTTGTATTCGACCGATCAGACGGGGCATACGTATAAACAATGGGTTTCCACTGCGCAAATGCACCGAGTTTCTTATCTCGAGCGTAACCCGAATTGATCTGAACAAACTGTAATCAAATGAAAGGAAAAATCTTTATTTAGGGTGATTGAAGTTAATCCCTGTGTACCTTAAACACTCCAGGTGTGAATTCGTCATCCAGAGATCGCGATTCCTCAAAATTAAACTTGGAATCATTTTTCTTGACCAATAAAAACATCTGAATTGCAAATCGAGGATTTTTCACTGAAACGGGAGCATCGTCCAGAATTACTTCGATTTGAGTAGAATTAATTGTGTGCACTAAATGGGGAAGAACTTTCTCGCGTTCTTCATAATCATAAGCAGATAACTGCAGAAGGAAGTAAAACATTGTAGAAAAGAATCAAATGATGCAACAAAAATACGATTTTATACTTACTTTGATTTTTAAAGTATTATTCGTGAAATTTTTCGATTCGAGCAGCCTGTATTCTACAGAAATCGATTTATTGTTTGAGCTTTGAGAAATATCAGCTGGATACCACTTCATTTGGTAGAAAGGAATCGTTGTAAAGTTTACATCAGGAAGTTTTGCTTCATCATCCGCGTCGTTAAAAGAAAACATCTATTCAAAAAGACAATTTTAAGATAATTTCATGGATTATTTGAAGAGAAGTTACCTTAGTGAACATTAGTGCATATGAATATTTGGGCATTTCGTTAAAATATGCACTTCCAGCTTCACTAGAACAGTTTACTGTCAGCTGGGCTTTTTTTGAAGTAATAGCTGTCAATACCACGAATGAGCCTGAAAAATTATATTCATTTATTTATAAATTTATACAAATTCTTAGCAATAGTGGATGTTACCATTCGAACTGAACAATCGATGCAATGTGTCGTTCGCTCCAACCGCCCTGATGTGTACAATGGATCCATTTTCACAATCGTGTATTTCTGGTGGCAATAACTAAGGAAAATATAAAATAATAATCATTTGTTTTTGTTCAGTAGTTCCAAAATAAAGAGATTTTACTTGTCTGTTGCCGGATGCATTGATGATTGCGTTAAGAAAGAATAAAAATAATATATACAATTTTAACGCCCGTAAAGCCATTGGTATCTGCATCTTCATGAACCAAAATCACATGCTTGTCTAATGTATGTTATCGAGTGCAGATCATCACTATCAAAACAGCATTAGAGAAATCCAGCAAGAATAATCCGTATCACGTGATTGTGACTCAATAACTTGACATGTGATTTCGAGATGGAATATTTTCAATTACTAATTTATTACTGCAAAATTTTTATTTATTATCGTGAAAAAGTGTTTAAAAAAGTGTACACTCCAGAAAAAAAAAGTGAAAAAGTTAAAAGAAAAAAATTTGGCAAAGAGTCGAGATTAATGATGGCGCCCATGCAGACGAAACGGTCTGTTGTGCCCAACTATCAAGAATCCATTTCTGAGGTATAATAATTAATTTCACAGTAATATATCGTTAATATATATTTTATTTTAGCCTATTCAAGGTTCAGCAATCGTTATAATACATCCCGGTTCCTTTTATCTGCGTGTTGGACGGGCGTCCGATACATTTCCCCACACAATTCCTCATGTCATTGCAAGAAAATGTAAACAAACCAGTTCAACAGCCCCTCATCATGATGCCACACTTACCTTTGACGTTAAATTAGTAAGCACATCATTATTATTAAACAAATTAAATAAGAAAAATTAATTTACTGGTTACTTAGCCACAAGAATCGCAGAACATATTAAAAACAACTTCTAAATCCATCAGTGATGTTTTGGCTTCGTGCATCACATCAGACGGGACGAGAAGACGCGCAACATTAGCGGAAGAAGTTGTAGGATACAATTCGAAAGTAAAAGGAGAATTAGTGAGGGGAGGTACCGATTTTCAATGGACTCAAGTTGACCCTCAACAAGACTATGTTGTGGGAGAAGAGGTTCAATATTCTTTTTTTCATTTTTTAAAATACATTTATTTATTCCCTGCATTTGAATTACAGGTGTTATACCTTAATCCCAAAGAAAAATTTCATATTCACTGGCCTGTACGACGAGGACAATTAAATTTACATCCCGGTATTGGTGGATCTTTGTCTGCAGTCATGTCACATCTAGAAACGATTTGGAAAACAGCAATTCAACAGTGTTTAGATATACCAGCGAAAAACTTTAGAGTAATTTACGAATTTTATAGAAAGAAATTTATGTTTTCAATGTTTGATGGCATTAATTTAGCATTTTAGGGCTGTTTTACTCGTTCCTGATACTTATAATCGCCAACACGTTAAAGAGATGGTTAATTTGCTTTTAACTCGATTGGGATTTGGCGCTTGTTTCGTGCATCAAGTATATTCTTGGAAAAGAAATTTATTTAATTTTATTAATTCCGATATTAAAAACAGGAATCGGTGTGTGCCACTTTTGGTGCTGGACTCAGTTTTGCTTGTGTCGTTGACGTCGGCGATCAAAAAGCCAGCGTTTCGTGTGTCGAAGATGGAATTTCCAATAGAAATTCTCGGTTTGTATTAATCAAAATTCATTTATTCTTAACAGGAATTAAATTATAATATTCTGCAGGCTTCGAATGGATTATGGCGGTAGCGACATCACACAAATATTTCACTGGTTATTGAGAAGAAGCGGTTTTCCATATAAACAATGCAATCCAAAAAACACCATCGATGCACTTTTGCTGCAAGAACTCAAAGAGAACTTCTGTCACGTGAATTTGGTAAAATTTGTCTAAAATAAACAGTGACATTTTTTTTAAAATATTTGTTTTCAGGATATCAACGGACCTCAATCACGAACTTTCCAAATCAAAAATCCCGGCCAACCGTCGTATCAGTATTCGATCAAACTCGGCGACGAGTGCACAATAGCTGCTCTTGCCTTTTTGCACCCGGAACTACTCAGCCTCACGGGCCAAAAACAAACTTACACTCAACAACGATCGCAAGGCGACCCCGAAGATCCTCACGACGAGAATTATCTACGAGAAACGAGTCAGAGACGAGCGAACCGAGACAATTTGGATTCCAGTTTGCAAGCCGCTGACACGGGATTGGCCGAAGACGGTCAACTGGGGTCCTCGCAGATGGACGAAGACATCGTCGATCCTGGCGATTCTGCGGCACCAAATGCAGCGAGAGATGCGACCGACAAGGAACTGCAATGCGACCAATTACTGAGTCTGGATCAAGCGATACTTCAAAGTATCGACCGATGCGGTTAGTAGTTGCAATTAAAAGGGAAATAAATTAAATTAATAATTTTTTTTGTTAAATTTTAGGGAATGACGACATGAAACGTAAAATGTACAGTTGTATTCTAATAGTGGGCGGTGGGGTCATGTTCACCGGAATTCACACTTGGTTGAGGAATCGACTGTCAGTACAAATACCCATTATGTATCGAACGGAGCAAATCGATGTTATTACGCGGCCGAAAGATATGGATCCAAGAATTACTTGTTGGAAGGGCGCGGCAGTTATGAGTTGTCTAGACACAGCGCAGGAACTGTGGATTAAGCAGAAAGAGTGGACGCGAAATGGTGTTAAGGTGTTGCGAGAAAGAGCGCCTTTTATTTGGTGAATTTTTGTAATTAACATATATGACTAATTAAATATTATCGTTTCTTTTTAGTCTTGGTTTTGTTTTGTTTCTTCCTAATCTCTCCTTGCACTCGTTTTTGGTCTTTCTTGTGTTTTTTAATTTGTCTTTGGTTAAGCCAAATTGGGTAGTTGCCGAATTGGTCCTTTAAATTTTTTTTGAACTTTCGTGCGGTCTTGTCAACTTGCATTTCTTCAACTAGAAGTGAATTGTTAAATTAAATTTTTTTTTTAAATATTTAAAACGCTTACCAGAATTTTGATCGCCGGTTGGCGTTGTTTCTGTTGGTTTAACATTGCTTGAAAGATCTGTAAATTTATGTAAACATTTATTTACATTTTAAAAAGAAATATAAACTTACAACATACCTGTCATTTCGACTGGTGTTGCTTTAGCCTTTTTCTTGGTTTCTTTAGCCGCAGTTAATAACACTTCTTTCAGTTTCGCCAATTCCTTGGCTCCATATCGTACTCTCTTGATCGCCCGCATTTTCCTTGCCCATTTACTTCTTAAACTCTTAGCCATTGCGACTTGAAAGCAGAAACTAAGCAAAACGTGGATTAGGCCTAAATCGTCGAAACACGAGGAAACTGAAAGTCTTCCCTAGCGATTGGAAAGGTAAACTTTTATTAGTTAAAGCGCTACATTTAAAAGAAAATGGCAGTAAGAGTCGCTACTAAAAATGCAGATGCTATTTTCAAAAATTTATATCCATGGCAAAACCTCGAAAGTTTTAATAAACACATTCTGGATTCGATTATTTATAATTTACGTAAGTATAAATTATGTAATTCACATTTTGTCCTTGACTGATGCTAAGTTATTACATTTATTTATTATAGATGGTATCATTGCAATTAATAAACCCTACGGAGTAAAAATTAATCAAGGTAAAAGAGAATTAATTTCGTGAAAATTAATAATTTACCCTTTTAATACTTTCAGAGGAACCTAGAGAATCAACGAAACCAATTAAATCCACCTTCATCAGCAGTTCTGCTTCTAATTCACGATATTGTCTTAGTCAAGCCATCCCTTTTCTTCAAAGCGAATTAAATGAAAACAATCTACGAATCGTCAAATCGACCGAGATGTATTGAACGAAATTTATTTTATTCGCAAATTTTTTTAACAATTTTTTTTTAAGGTATTCATCGGGAATTACAATTTTGGCCACCAACGATAAACACGAAAGGAAATTTCGGAAAGCGATAGCTACCGTTAAAGGCAACAAAACATCACCATTTTCATTTTTAACTGTGACTGTCGGACGTATGCAGCAACGAGTATTGAATGAAAGAGTTGCAATTATGCTTCGGGAATCAAAAACCAACGGAGTTACATCGAAAACTCACGTTATATTGAATCAATTTACCACAAGTCAAAGCAAGAAGGATAATATTAAACCGGCTTTCGTAAATGTAGAAACTCTTGCAGTTGATGACGAAACTAATACCTCTTTACTTAAAATTTCTTCAACTATGAGTAAGTAATTTGAAATATTAAGTCGCAATAAATGTCATTTATCTCTGTTTAGCGAAATGGCGGTTCTTTCGCGTCTATTGTGCGCACAAAGGTGTTCCTATTTTGGGAGACAACATGTTTGGCCCGCGAGTAAGATGGATGTTTGGCAAGCCATTTCTAATTAGCACTGACAACCAGGCTGCTTACAATGCTCCAGTAAGTTTGTGTATTTTAATTCCAACAACAAATTTTTAATAATTTTTTTAAAATTTTAATTATAGACGGTTCCAAGTTCCGTTCTGCATAAATTATCGTTATCCGAGAGCAATATTGTTTTAATACCCGTTCATTTACATTTACACGAATTGAATTTTAAACTATACGACAAAGATTTAGCGATTCGTGCCGAACCAGCTGAGTTTTTTCAATTGACTTGCCAAAGTCTCGGACTGAACGCAGAAAATAAAAGTTTAGAATTGGAGAAAAAAGTTTAATGTAATGTACATTGCGAAATTAAATATTCTAATATTATTCTGTTTCCATCGGTTGTAATTCTTGTTGCGGAACAAGTTGCGTAACTTTCTCTTCGGTTTTGATGAGACCGGCTGAAAAAAAAATATTAAAAAATTAAAAAAATTGCATTGGTGAAACTTAGAAACACAAAACGTACCAGCAGGTGATTTTATTAGACTGAAATTCTTTGCGTATTCTTTGATATCCTTTTCTTTATCTAATTCCTTCGTTTTCAAGAATCTCGTTTTGATGAAATCAGCTTGCCGTCTCTGTTTGACCGATTCCACTTTTTTCATTGCTTCGACTGGAATTAGAAATTGGATTTTATATTAATTTTCATATCAAAATATAAATAAATGTAACAGAAATTTGTTAAGTTTGCTCAGGGAGAAGATTATTCAACAATATTAGGCCTTTGATCAGAATAAATGAATTCTTCATCGCAAACAATCAATTTTCTTTTTTAATTTTATTGTTTTATTTACCAGTTTCCTGCCACAATTGTCTGCTGTATTTGATTGGAACGTTTCTCCTTTTCTCGAATTCAAAAGCTGTATCCACAGCCAATTCCTTGCCAGCTCCTTTCCTAAAAGCTTTAGTCCATCGAACCTTACGTGGATTACGTTTCTTTTTAAATGCCCTGTGACATTTTGATCGGCAAAATTTGAAGATCTGTTGAAAACGAGATAATTAACAAAAGTAACGATAAAAAAACTCAGAAAACCAACTTTACCTTGCAATCGTTTCGCACGAATTGAATTCCATGCCCGGGATAAACAGTCGAAGAACAGAAAGAGCACCGTTCTAATCTCATTCTGATAAATAAAACAGTTCAAACACGTTGATACTTGATACTTGATACCACGTTTATTAAAATTTCACCATGCTGGATTTAAGAAGACAGTCAGCGCCCTCGAACGGTATAAATATAACTTTAAACATGACGTCATATTTGTGATTTAATCCAGTAGCGCCGTACTAAATTTGATTCAAACTCAGCGTCTGTTTTCACGATGTGATTGGTCGGATCCAGCAAATTGGAGTCACGCTAGAGAGAAAAAAAATTCATATGAGTGTATTTTGTTTACCTTTGCATTAAGCAAGTGGTTGATCCAGTTCCAGCAGTTTTTTCGTTCGAAATGGATTGCAACCTTGTTCTGACGTTATTCTGACATTGTCGGTATACATTCATGGATTACCAAGCGTGTGTAAACAAATATATTTCGCACTGTTATCACTTATCAGCTTTAACGAAACGCAAGGTATTAAGTGGTATTAATGTTATTTTGTATATTTTTTTAGATGTTTGGAACGATTGCGTGTGTATTCCCTAAAACCAAACGATCATGAAGAACAAATTAAAAATCTGACTGCTAAATTACTGTCTAAAATCAAGTCAAATGGTGAGTTTTAAGTGTTTTTAACCACGCACCAGTGATTATGTTTTCACGAATTGATTGCTTTGCAGATTCCGTGAAAGAAAGAAGTACAAAGCAAACAATTTGTAACAATTTGGACATCCTGACTGCAATTTTGCAAGTGCGATCGATAGAAGTCCTGTTTACTCGAATGTTTTATCTTTTATTTATCTCTTAAATTACAGACAACACAGAATGTTCATGTGATTGGAAACATTGCTTTGATTTTGCATGATATGTTGGAAAATAAGACGAGTAAAATTTTTTTTTGTGCAAAAAAAATTATTATATTTATTGATTTATTGATTTATTGATTTTTCAGCCAAGAAAAAAAGTTTAACTTCTCTTCAAGCAAGTGGTTCGTCGAGTGTAATCTTTCAATTACTTCCTTTGCTTTCTCGAGACTCGTACTGCCCAGACAATATTTTACCCGCCATTTTCTCTACTCTGCTCAAACTCGCTAGCAATGGTGATGTAATTAAAAAAAATTAAAATACAATTAATTAAAAAAATAAAATATTTCAGATCCTCAATTTGCAGTGAGGGTTAGACACGCAGGTGGCTTGACCAGCATCATGTCAATCATCAAATCAAACACACGAAATTCAATGCTGCTTAGATATTTGATGCAAATTCTCAAGTTATGCATGAGAAATTGTGCGTTACATAACTTTTTATTTTTATTTAACAAAAACGTTTCGCTTTACTTCACTTTTCTTTTTCTGCAGCAACAAACTGCGCTATTTTAGGCAAAGAAGGTTTGGTGACAACTATGTTAACAGTGATTACATTCACTGGACGAAGAACCACCTTTATTTTACGCTTAGCTCTCGAAGTCACGGGACAACTCGCTAAAAATAGTAAAAGCAATTAAAAACATTTATTTTCGGCTCTAAATCAACAAATGTATTTTTACATTTCTAGAAAATAACGTTTCTCGCATCATACGTAACAATGGAGTTCCGAAATTATTTCAAATTTTGGATTCCTGGGATAAATACGAAGGCGAAAACAAACTTAAAATTTGCAAGGCTAATTTGGTTGTCATCGGATTGCTTTCCGATTACCGTGAGAATAAAAATTATTAAAAATTTTCAAAATTTTCAAAACTTTTGAAAATGACAAATTATAATTTTTTTTGTTATTTAGCGCATGGAGTCCAGGCGATCAGCGAAGCGAGTGGGATCACCTCGCTTTATAAATTCTGCATGAATCTGCCGCACTCCAGCAATTATGACAACCTGCTCATTCTCAGTAGTATGGTGCTGCAGAAGTGCCTTCCTCGCAAGTCCCTGCCACTTATTTCGGGCGAAGGGCCGTATAATTTTCATATTCCGTTCGGTAAACGTTTACCGCCCAAGCCTGTGATTCGTGTTGAAAACGAGAAAGAGTCGGATCCGTTGGCAACCGATTCCGAATCAAGCGTCGACGACGAGGAAGAAAAAGTTGGCAATAGGAGGAAGACACGCAGGCGCGCACTGAAGAGACCGAAGTCGGATGTGAGTGGTTTTTGGAAGTAAATGTCAAGTTATGTAATTATAATGACGTTTTATTAAAGAGCACGTGTTCGGATGCTGAAGAGATAGAAAGAAGTTCAATTGATGCGCTGGAATTAAAACAGTACAAGAGATTTTTCCAAGAACTTGAAGCTGATGCTGGTGGTCATGAGTTTACGCTGGATTTTGTGCAAGAATGTTTAGGAACCAAAGGTTAATTTTTTTTTTTTTTTTGAATTTTTGATTAATTTGAAATTTGGTGTAATGAAATTAGATGTAAAATGGCGAGGTGAAGGTGCCCACAAGTGGGTCAATAGAGAAGAAGTTTATAAAGAAATGTCCCATAATACATCGCACGTTGTTCAATTAATTAAGTTGGCATACCCCGATATGTGCAGTGGTGGAGTTTACCAGGAATTAGAACCATTGTATGATAAAGATCCGGCAGTTTGCAGGTAAACAAGTAATTTTGGAAATTTTCCATTTTTTGAAATTTTTTCAAATTTTTGGAAATTTTTTGGAAATTTTTTTCAGAGTCAAACTTCTCGAAAGTTTAAACCGGGCGTTAAATCCGCAGCAATTTCCCAACAAAATAATTTTCGATTTGGACGAATGTATTATTAAAACCTACCATAAAATCACTACTAACGTCCTAACAAATGACGACGAATCGAGGTTTGCAGAATGTAATAATTTCAATTATGACATACTGATCGTATTAATCCCATACTAGAATTGGTAAACATAATCCTTCAGTTTCGCACTTACAATTCGAATCCCGATTCGAGAGTGGAAATTTACGTAAAGCCATTCAAGTAACAAATTCATTAAAAATCGGAGGAAAATTGATACATTTATTTTTCTAGATCGGATCGGAGGAATACGAACTTTTGCTATCACCAGACATAAACTCGAGCAGTCACATTCAGTGGTTCTACTTCGAAATAAGTAACATGAAAGCCGACACGCCGTACATATTTCACATCACAAACTGCGAAAAACAAAATTCACAATTCAATTACGGTAAATAATTTTACAGTAATAATTACAGTAATAATTTTTTTTTCATTTTGTTCAGGAATGAAACCCGTAATGTATTCAGTAAAAGAAGCCATGTTGGGTCGTCCAGGTTGGGTTCGTTTCGGTACAGATATTTGTTATTACAAAAATATTTACTACCGAGAAAGACCGCCGAGCGACGAAAGTCAGGAAAAATGCTACTACACCGCCAGTTTTACTCTCCAATTCCCACACGCGTACGACGTGTGTTATCTGGCGTATCATTATCCGTACCCTTACACATTATTACAAACCGATATTTACATTTGGGAAAAAACACGAGACGCCGCTAAAGTGTTTTTCAACACCGAAGAACTGTGTAAAAGTCTGGGAGGCAATTCAGTGCCAGTTCTTACCATTACATCGACTAATCGAAGTAAACGCGACAAAAAACACTACATTTTCCTAACCGGTCGTGTGCATCCGGGGGAAAGTAACGCCAGTTGGGTGATGAAGGGTAAACAACAACAACATTCAATAAATTTTTTTACAAAATTACAATTTTTTTTTTTTTTTTTAGGTTGCATCGATTTTTTGATAAGTAACAAAACGGCAGCGCAGAATCTGAGGGAAATGTACATTTTCAAGATCGTACCAATGCTCAACCCTGACGGAGTGATTAATGGATGTCACCGATGCGATTTGACGGCCGAAGACATGAACAGATGTTGGTTGCAGCCGTCGTCCTCGTTACAACCTCCAATTTACTACACGAAAGCATTATTATTCTATCTCTCGTCGATTTCGAAACGTCCTTTGGTCTATTGCGACTTTCACGGACACTCGAGGAAGAAAAATATATTCCTGTACGGATGTTGCAATAGTCAATCGTGGAGCGAAACTGATCGATCAAAGAGTTTCGATACGGTTCCTGAGGTTTGCGAGTTCGATTTTTCGTTTTTACTTAAAATTGAAATCAAATTTCCGACCAACAGCTCCTACCTCGTATTTTGCATCACATGGCACCTGCTTTTTCAGTTGAAAGTTGCGTGTACAATGTGGAAAAAATACGCGAAGCAACGGCACGAGTCACTGTTTGGCGTCAAATGCAAGTGGAAGCGAGTTACACGATGGAGAGCAGTTATTGTGGGTGTGATCAAGGATTATACGAAGTAAGAAAATGCAATTTTGCATTTTTTATATCGAATTAAATATATTTTTTGCAGGGAATGCATTTGGGTATCAAACAACAAGAAGAAATGGGACAACGGTTTTGTCATGCGCTTATTTACGTTAATCCCGACCGCAGTATATCACCGGGATCGACTTTCACGCAATTATTACACGACGAGATAAGGTGAGATTACGCTGATGTTGTTGGAAAATATCTCATCGTTGTTGGTTTCAACAGATCGTACGGTAAACTGAAATCGGACGAGATGTCGGAAACGAACGATGAAGACGATATCGCGAAATTGTGTTCCGTTTTTGTTCCGATCAAATCCAAGTTGACATGAAATGTGGCGTTAATTGAGCGAAATAAGAAACTAGAATATTGTTTGACATGAAGTCGACTTTTTAATTTACTAAAATAAATCCTAGCTGACTTGAAACGACTCGGTTCAATTTAAAAAATGTACATTTTTTTCCAAGTCTAAGAGACAACAAACACTAAACATTAAAAGAAATAAGAAACAATTTTTAAAAACACGCCATCTAAACAGATTAAAAACCATTTTAACACCCGCAATGTCTTCTCGCGCCCGTTGCAAACTCCCCACGGTCTCCGCAACAGTTTTCCATCTCCACATTCGGCGCCCACGAAGGGAGATCCGATTTCGTATCGCAGTCTTTCTTCCATTTGTTGCACGGAGGTCGGTATTTATTCTTGAACTTCTCTCTTTTTTCCTCTTCAACAAACGCCGTTTTTTTCCTCAAATACCAATTAATTTCCTCCTTTTTTTGCTTTTTATTATTCACACGTCGTTTATTGTCGGTTCTGCGTTGCTTTTCCCGAAAACGTGCCCTGTCGAAGACCCAGTCGGGTCTTTTTTCCTTGCGAACTGGACCCCGTTTGAACGTCGGTTTCGTGTCATCTTCCGAGCTGGAGTTTCTCTTTCTTTTCCCGCCTTTCTTGGCTGAATCTCGATGCTCCTTTCCGTCCCAACGACGATTCAAGTCGTCCACGACGTCCCAGAATTTGTCCATTATGTTCGTCATGATCTTCTCCGCTTGTTCTTGAGTTTTCGTCACGTTCACGACTTTGACCGCCTTCGACACGGTGTCCGCGGTCTTCGACAAGAGTTTGTTCACCGTCTGCACGACGGCTCTGCCCGTGTGCTCGTGCTGGGACACGAGTTTCTGCATTTCCGCCCACTTCTCCAGGAGCCGCGAAGAGAGAAATCGAGTGCTGCTGTTGATCCCGCTCCACATTTTCTCGGACCAGCGATCATCGTTTGATTTGTTGACGGCTTCTTGCACGACGTCGACGATTCGAGCGCTGTTGTTTTCGATCGCTCGCAGCATTTCGTCCGTCGTGGTTTGCATCACTTCGAGCAACTGCCACGCGGCTTTGGTCACGTTGTACTCGGCTTTGCTTTCTTCGTACATCCGTTTCCACATTTTTGTTTGATTTTTCTCTTCGTCTATCGCCGACCGCATTTCTTCGATTTTCTCTCGCAAGTCGTTGATCTTTTCCCCATCTCGACTGTATCGGATTTTTCCGATTTCGATTTTCAACTCGCCGTTTTCGGTCTGCAATTCGTTCATTTCGTTTTGCCTTTCGGTGGACGAGTCGGTCTCGAACGGCCGACCGTATCGAAGTTTTGCTATCACGTGACGGAGATCTTCATTTTCCGAATGCAATTGGTTGATTTGTTCGCGCAATGAACCTATTTCCACTCGAATTATGCTGTCGTCGTCATCTAAGAACCAAAAAAATTAATTTCTTTCCATTTAATTTTTTGATAAAAATCAGTACCAAAATCTTCGTTTGAATTCTCCTCACTCGATTGCATCAACAGTCGTAAATTCGTATTTTCTTTCATGAGAAAATTCAGGAATTTTTCGTCGTCTTTATTTTCAATTTCGCGCTGCGACTTCAAATTTTCATTTTCCTCCTGCAAAGCGTTCAGTTTTTCTCGATGAGTCCGTTCCTAGCAACCGGAAAACACTTAAAAATTTAAAAAGTTCAATTTTCAACCAACTTTAAAACTCACGTCTTGTTGAACCAGTTCAAACTGCTTGAGAGTTTCCGCATGTTCGAGCTGTTTATAAAACAGACTTAATTTCAATTTTTCCTTCTCCGTCTCCGTATTTTGCCCCTCGCTGCACTCGGTCGACTGTCCATAATCCATAATTCGCTGCAAATCTTCGTTTTCAAACAAAAGTTCCTCGAACTGACGTTTCCAATAACTTAATTTACGATCACACGCCTGTTTTTGTTTCGTAATTTCTCGCTTTAAACTCCGACTCACAATTAACTGAGCTCACTTACCACTGACGAACTCGATTTATCGGACAGACACAAAAACAATTCGTCCTGCAGTGTTTTTAATTTATCAACTTGTCGCAGTTGATTATGGTGTTGCTGGATCCACTGGCTGGACCAACCTGAAGAACAAATCCTTTAATCACTAATTCACTTCCACTTATCGCTAAAACTCACCAATAAAATGCCCTAAGCCTAACCCCAGCACCATGGACAGCGCTATGGCCATTAAAATCTTGAGACTGATATTAACCCGTTCGTTTGGCATGTGCACGTAACTTCTCATCGGTTCCATCGACATTTCCTTAACGTCTTCGACTGCAGGCAATAAATTCTCCGAATCATCTTCAACTGATTCGGAAATTTCTTCGCCGTTGGCGTCATCATCTTGAAAGATAAATACAGAATGAGATGATTTTTGTTTTTTATTTTAACTTTCGTGCAATACGTTTGATAGCGAGATTCAAATGCGGCAGATAAGGACTGGGATTGAGTTGCATGAAGGGTAACTCCTCAATTTTCTCGATATCGCTGCTGCTAGTCGATTCCGAGCTACTGTCGACCGAATCTAATGAACTACGTGTAGAAATTTTTCATTTTTAACAACACGTCATCGATTTTCAAATTTGCAAAAGCTTACTCAGCTATATTCACTTGCGATTGCGCAACAGCTTCATTTTCATCTTCGTTATTTACTACGGTCTGGTCGATGACTTCAATTTCATCCTTTGTTTACAAAACAAAGCGTTTTTTAAAAAAAAAAATTTCCTCTCAAAAAAATCACTTTTTCAAACAAAAATCAATCGCAACGCATCAAAATACCTGAAATTGACCGTCGGACGTGATCCAGGTCCACTCACTACCCTCGGAATCGCTCGACTTCGACGACATTACGCAGCGTTTACTGAAAACAAAACAAACACAACACTTAGGCTTACGTAATATCGAAACAAACGCTGCAATCTTACTCTAACGGTTGCAAGAAGTGTGTATTTTTCGAGAAAATTACATGTATTACGATCGCACAACGGCTTTGTTCTTAACATGATAAATCATAAATGCACAAAGTCCGATCTCATGTCGATGCGATGTTATTGTCAGCTCTGAGCTCAGCCTCTTCCCACACACACCTGGTGTTACTTAAATATAACGCAATTTAGTTACTGGATAAGTCGGCTGTGACATCGCGTAATTGTCAGAAATTGCAGACAAAATCATTAATTATTACGTCACGCTGCACGGATCGATCTTTAAATCGCTCGCCTTTCATAACCGGTCGAGATTTTCCAGATGATCGAGTGTTTGTGTGTTTTCCCCACCAGATGGAGACAAAACAAACTCGCACAAAGCCGAGGCCGTTACGAAGAACAGCAGCGAGCAGACTAATGTTGTCGTTACGAGATGAATCGAGATGAAAAACAACTTTTTATGATATTCCTCGCAAGCTGAACGAACAATATTTTTACCCAACGAGTAACGAACAAGTGAGTGTCGGGAAATTCCATCCATTTTCAAAATTTCCAAAAAAAAATCGTTATTTCACGCTCTAATTGCCACTTTGCTGTTAACAGGTTATAACGACCGTTTGTTATCAATTACTTTCAAAAAAAAATTATCTAATCTCCATGTTTTCCCTAACATTTAACAAAATGGAGTAAAAATTAATTTAACCGATTTCTAAAGGAATTTATTAAAGTATCCGGCGCAGTCGAGGAAAGAGGAAACGGATGAGTTTGAGTAATGCATTTTAAAAGGAAAAAAACGCATAAACAATCGCTCCCTTTATTTTAAACTCTTTTTCTATTTTCGAATTCATTTTTTCGAGTAATTGAAACGATTTATTTCTGGTCTTTAGTGGCAGAAACGGGATTCAAAGCTCGCGACATCGGAATGCGAGCGCAGAAAAAAATTCTGAGTCGAATGTCGAACAAAAGCATGGCGAAAGTGTTCATCGACGACACGACAGGTAATTTATTGGACAACCTTCATCGAGTGGTGAAACTGCGAAGTCAGAGCAAGAAAGAAGCGGAGAAAGTGATAAAAAATGTGATCAAAATCGTCGTTAAAATCGGCATTCTCTACAGGAACGAGCAGTTCAGCAAAGATGAGCTTTTATTGGTCGAGAAATTCAAACGAAAATTTCATTCGACTTCGATGACCGTTGTGAGTTTTTACGAAGTCGACTATTCGTACGACAAACTCTTCCTCGTGCAGTCGTTGAACGAGTGTCGGAGCATGCTCACGACGCTCGTGAGGCCGCATTTGACGGACAAATCTATCAATCGGGTCGATCACGTGTTCCGATTCTTCACCGATCACGAATTGCTCGATAAACTGTTTCGCAAAGATGGCGAATACCGCGATTTGATGGCTAAAATAATCGCCGACATGCACAAACTCATGGACACCGGAGGATTGTAAAAATTTTTTTAAAATGTAATTTTATTATTGATTCTATTTAAACTAAAACACCAAAGCAATTTTTATATTTGTGTACGACACGTGATATTTCGACGCCATTTTGTACTTATACCATAAGCACTTGCAATAATGTTATTTTTACTTTTGTCTTTCACGTTTATGAATAAAAAAAGTATCGAATTAATTTTTATTTACTCGTATTTCGTGTTTTTAATTCAATTTGTGGAGGAAAACGCGAAGGAAAAGCGACTTCAAAGGCAAGTAGAGCAATGACGCGTGAAATAAATATTTTACGCATTGATTCAGTTGTTTTGTATGTTTTCAGGATCAAAGCTGAGCAAGGAAAATGGGAAATTAAATTTTTAAGGGGATAAATAATGAGTCGGATTCGATAGTAGAGAGAATTGCAAAAGGATGTAATTCAATAAGAAATAATGTGTACGCAATTGTGTGTTATCTAGCTGAACATGTCATGTCAAATTGTTTTGTTTGTTATGTTTTGAGTCGTAATTATATGATAGACAACGCTTTTGCGTTTTTATTACGCTCTGAATACGTTGGAATGAGATTTTTTTATGCGATGTCAAGTAGGTAATGTAATTTATTCGATCGAAATTTTTTTTATTAATAAATAATGCAGATTAAAATAGAGTTTTCTTTAAATGTAGCGAAATTGGACCATGAATTTTACCGGAAAAGTACAAGGAGCATTAGGTTTTAATATTTAAAATAAATTAAAAATAAAAAAAGCATTGATGCAGCGAGTCTGGAGATAAGAAGAGCAAAACTGAGCATTTGGGAGTCACGTGATCAGAACGAAGAAAATGCTAGGATTACCGTATATTTTTCTTTAAGAGGCGATTTTGATTTGATTCTATTTTAATATTTTATATTAAATTAATTAGAAGGATGTGGCTGAGTCAACGAGGCGTTGTTGCTGCGAAACTGGCGCCATCTTTTGTCATTTAGTGAATTTAATTTAAAAAATTTATCGCGGGAAAAAATCGGAAATCTGATAATCTGACGTTTTTATTTAGATAAGATTAATCGTGACAATTACAACTTTTAAAAAATAAAAAGCGCATTTATCAAATTAAGTGCGTTTGATAGTGCAAATGTGGTGTAACAGATGAAATCGCCGATAGATGTAGCGATTAGAATGGATAATGGCCGACCTTTATTATCTGAGCGTTCATTACGAACAGTAAACCGTAACCAAGCCGTATCATCACTTTATTGACATTTGACTTTACTTAAAGGACTCGAATTGTGCCGCGACTCATCAATGACCGCAGCTCTTAAATCTTCATTAAATCAAATGTAAACGCGGGGTGTAAATGCAAACATTATTGTCTTTATGCCTTCCAGTGACAGTTACAATCAGCCTTAAATAAATATATAATAAATCTGTTTGTTGATTTTAACGCATAGAATCATTTATTTATTTATTTTACGAACACAACATTAATTTCTATACGAAAAAATAAATTGAGCCCATTTTTAATACAAAAAAAAACATGTAAAAAAACGACGCCATTGCCGTGAAGCAATCCCGCGAGAAACCCGTTAAAATGGCGGTTCAAGTGATAAGTCAATCATCAGGAAGCTTAAATAAATATGTAATAAATATTTTTGTTGATTTAAACGCATAGAATTATTTATTTATTGATTTTCCAAACAAAAAATAAATTTTTAATACAAAAAACGACGGCTCACTACAATCCATGGGGTGGGGGTACACCATGGGTACACCATGGGTACCCAATGGTGTACCCCCACCCCATTGATTGTAGTGAGCCAAAAAACGACGCCATTGCAGGAAAGCAATCCCGCGAGATGCCGCGAGACACCGTTAAAATGGCGGAAAGTCGTGGGAAAGTAGCTAAATTATTATGATGTTTTGTCGCCAAATTAGAACGAATTACTGCTCACTAAGTCATTAAGTAATCTTATCAGATTACGCGGGAGGATTTAATTTAATTTAAAGTATGACATAACAATAAGAGTAATGTTTTATTTTGACACGATGAATAAGACGACTTAGTCTAACATTATTATTATTATTTTTTCAAGTTCCCCCGCTCCTTTTTGTCTGCTGTGCTTCAGTTTTCTGCTCGGATGCTCCGTAATCAGAAAGGTCTTTTCCTTCTCCCTTAACTCGGTCTTTCTTTTCTCGTTGCCTCGTAAAAAGAAAAGAAAAATATAAAGGAATTGCTGAGACGAGCACAAGTGAACAACCAAGTGTAAGTGGTCTTCTTTTTCCAAGAAAATTCCCCATTTAGATTTAATTTTGCAAATAAGTTAGACTCACTATCAAATTGGATTATTTCAATGGCCATAATAAAAATAAAATGGTTCATAATTTGGTGATTCACTTTCTCCCCTTATTTTATTACGTAATAAATATAAATGAAAATGGACCAGTCAAAAATTGATTTTTCTTCCTTTTTAAATTTTTTAAAATTTATAAAACAAATCGATAATTATTATAATTTTTATTTTTTTATTTTCACATTTTCAGAGAGAAGGAAAAAGCAACAAATTTGACAAACAATCGTATTCATCTAATTAATTTGATATAAACCCAACGTGGAAATCAATTAAGACTTAATGACATCATTAAATGTTAGATTTAAACAAAAAAAATTAATATAAGGCCAGGAACAAGAGGAACGTGTAGAATAATTTGAGGTAAATTTAAGAATTAATTATTCTTTTGAGTAATTTTTTTCCCCCGTGGAAAAATATTCCTCATTTGGCTGACCTTAATGTGTTTTTAATTATGTCGAAAACGAAAAGCTTTTTCTCATTCTAAGGCTCGCTTAATCCTTTCTTATGGCACATCAGACCCTCTGAATTGGCCCATAATCTTTTTTACTTTTTATTTTCCTTTCGAGAAGTAAAATAAATAAAAAATGAGTGACACGAAGGTTTTAGAATTCAAACAGTATCGTATAAACCTTCATATTTCTTGGCCAATTCAATTTTTCTTTCCTTTTTCGATCGAAATTGTATTTGTTGACGGCTTATCTTAGTTGAAATAGTAGGAAATATTGTGTTATTACAGAAGCTGCATATAAATAAAGCCGCAGTAGGAGGAATGTGAGTTATTCGTTGATTATTAAAGTTTGACTAATGGAAGGTAGCATTTATGTAGAATGTCTGTGATAATTAAATGTATGCATTCGAGGAAATTCTATCGCACATATCTCAGTTACGTGAAACGTCTACAACAATTCAATATATTGAATATATTGTGCAGACATTGTGCATAATTGATTCTGCATTGCAAATATTGCATAAACTTTCTGCACAATTCCTCACCAAATTTCTGCATATTTACTGCAGACATTCTGCACGGCCTTTTTTGTAAGTGGTATAGATATTCTATGAAAATGCAACATTTCATTGATATAGAAATTATAAATAAATCGATACATCTATATTGATCTATAATCTTTTGACATAAGAGTTGAGGTAGAATCGATACAATATTTACACAGATGTTTATGTAATCTTGATATTGTATCCATGGACAAATGATTGCTTACAGACTTCGTAGCAAATATCGAGGAGATGAGCATCTACATTTCTGGAACATAGAATTGATTTACTTACGTCTTAGCAATATAGATTCAATATACACTGGAAAAAAATAGATTTACAAAAACTTGCGTAATTAAATTTATTGTAAAAATTTAATTTACATTACATTTAAGTTTACGAATGCTTGTAAAACCGCAATTTACAAAATTTACAAAAGCTATTAAAGTGTGGTTTTAATACCGTAAATGTAACGCAAAGTTGTTTTTTACAACAAATTTGATTGTTTTACAATTTGTAAATCTGTTTTTTTCCCCCAGTGAGTGCGATTTATTAAAATTTACAATAATTAAATTAGTTGTAAGAACAAATGTGCGTTACATTTGCGGTTATAAATGAATGCTTTCCAGTAAATTTTGTGAAGTGTGTTTTTACAATCTTGAATTTAATTATTGTAATTTTTGCTGTGTATTGTGGGAGTGATGTGATTTTTGCCTTTAAAATGTGGAAATGAAAGGCAAAAGGGTCGAATTTGAAATTAGAATTAGTTTCAAGCTTGAATAGCCACAGCGCTTTAAAAAGCAAAGGAGAAAATGTATAAATTAGTGTATTACATGGGTACATTGTAGATAGTAATACTCGGGAGAACGAAATTATTCAGTTAGAATGTAAATGGTTTAAAACGAGTGTTTCTATAGTGAGTAATTTTTTTTATAGCTTTTGGGGGTTTATTTGTTGGTTTTGAAGTATGTTTTTAAAGTTGTCAATATTATATTGTGAGGGTGTTCAAATGTGGTATAAAAATTGTATGTGGGGATGTGTTTGATTGGTAATTGTATTTTTTGTTTATTGAGGTTTATTCGAGGGTGACTTTTACTTCAAGTTTAACTTGTGGGTTGTGAAGATTTTTATTGAAGTTGTGGAATTTCTACTGAATTTCTACTACATTTCTGTAGTTTCATTATTAAGTTTTGTAGTTTTCTGTTACATTCCTCAGTTTTATAGTGACTATTTACATTTCCTGTTGATTTCATCCAAATTCAAGAGATTTTTCACCAAATTCAGCTTTACCCTAAAGAAAATTTTGCAATTCCCAAATACGATTTTTATTTACAAAGCAAAGTTTCAAACGTAACAAAGTGAGTTGAAAACCAACATTGAAACAACATTGCACTTTTCAATAGAGAGTTTGCGGAGAACAAAACTTATGTCTTATAACTTATAAATCCGACTTACGAAGAGTTTGCAGAACAAAACTTATGTCTTACAACTTATAAATTCCATGTTAATCATAAATCTGACTTATAGAAAGTTTGCCGAGAACAAAACATCTTTATAACTTATTCGACATAAGAAGTTTCGTTCTCCGCAAACTCTTAAAATAAATTTCTTTAACGACTTAATTATCCAAACAAGACTTTTTAAATGCATTAGTGGTTAACTTGCACGCTGTAAATAAAGACTTTCCCTATAAAGATCTTTTAACGCAGGATTAAGGCTTTCGCATTTGAAAGTTCGAAAGAAACTTTTCCAATATAGGCAAAGCGAGAAGTGTGTGGAGCAGAGCATAATTTGTATGCACATGGTGCAAATGAAAACATTTGACTGTGCAATGTTGTGATTTGCTGCCATCTCTTCCTGTTTTGCTACGACAGTATACCAAGCACTGCCAACAGCCCCGAGACACTTTGCCTCACTGTTGTGCGCGCCTACAATGCACTTGGATGCGCATGTGCCTGGTGGCGCCTCTCGTCTCCGCTCATCCCACCCTTCCCATACTCCTCTTCTGATGCATTTTTGATGTTGCTTTCTCTCCAAGCACCGAGTTAAGATTTCCCAAACTCCCTCTTCTCCATCATAATGAATTTGGAGTGTGGATTAGGCTTATGTTATGCAAATACGAGCCATATCCACCCATTTGTGCATAGCATACGCAATCATTTCTAACTATATTCCATTTTTTTGCTCGTAAAAACTAAAACTGAAGCGATGATGTGTAGATGTGGATAAAATAAGTGAATTATACAAATGAGTTTTAATTTACTTTTTTTCCCTCTCTTTTCTCTCGACTTAAAAAATCTAAAAAAAAATTTTAAAAATTTTAAAATGAAATTTTTTTTTTTTTTTTTAAAGTCGCGAATGTTTGCTCGAAACTTTTTTATTATTTATTTTTTTGTGCATAAGTTTGTACTTATTCGTTATTGGCTTTTTCAGTGGGTTACAGCTGGTGCCTGCTCTTGTGCCGCATGGATTGATAGAATTTTGTGATGCTAGAAATATCTCTTCTCTTTCACCCTTGTGTCAAATGTTCCCTCATTTTTTCTTTTCATTTTTTTGACTTTTTTTTCTTTTTGTTTCCACTTTTGATCCGTAAATCAATCTTTTTCTTTTCATATTCTTGCATTTGCTTTTTGTTTCAATCATTTTTTTTCTTTGGCCAATTTTTCTTGTTAAATAAATAATATAGGAATGTTATTGATTTTTATTGTTTTATTAACTGATTTATAGGCTGGGGATTAAATTGGATGGAGTTTTATTAATTGTATGCTTTGAAATGGGTTTTGAGACCGGAAATTCATTTTTTCTCATAATTTTTGATAAAACCTAAATTTTTTTTAAATTTTTTTTTTTGGTAAAAATATTCAAAAATTTAAAATAAGTTTTTGCAACACAAAGGGTTTTGCAAAGCCAGTTGTATTGTGCACAAAACATTTGTCATGTTTGTGTTGAACATTGGTAAGAAAAGGGTTTTATTGCGTGCAAAAATTTATTTAAAATACAATACATTGCAGGACAAAATGAAAAAACAGGATATTGCTGGGAAATTCATATAAGTTGTAGAGAAGTATTTGAAGAAATATTTTTTTCAAGTCAGGAAGTGGGATTTTTAGGAGACATAAAGGTATATGTTTTGGTTAAAAGTTTTTGATTTTAATTGAATGAAAAGTAAAAAATGAAAATTTTACCTTTTTGGTTATAACTTGGGAATACGACAGATAAAATCAAAGCGTAAATAGATTTGGAATGCGCAATGTGAATGGAAAGTTTTCTAAATTGGAAGTGTAAAAGCATTGGAAGTTTCACAATTGTAGAAACTTTTAAATGTATTATGAGATTCTTTGAGAATTGTTGATGTTAGAGTTTTTGAAATTTACACTTTGTCTGCTTTTATCGTTAGTTCTGACATCAATACTTCCAATTTAGAAAAGTTCCCATACATATTGCGCATGTTAAATCCATTTAGGTTTCGATTTTATCTGCTGGCGTTCACAAATTACAGCAAAAAAAAATTTTTTTTTAGATTTACATTTTTCATGTTGGATTTTCCCTCCAATAGAAACCGATGTTAAATTAATTCCTAATTCCTCAGTTAATCTTTATAGTTTTTTCTAGATTCCTATAGGGGAAAAAATCTAAAATGGCGGATCATTCCTAAAAACTGAAAACTACCAATATGTCAAATGAGACCCCATAAGTGTTTCACGATACCTTAAAAACACATTACTATGACAACAACCACCGGAAAAAAAATTGATTCACAAAAACTTACGTAATTAAATTTATTGTAAAAATTTAATTTACATTACATTTAAGTTTACGAACGCTTGTAAAACCATAATTTACAAAATTTACAAAAGCTATTTAAAGTGTGGTTTTAATACCGTAAATGTAACGCATTTTTTTTACAACAAATTTAATTGTTTTACAATTTGTAATTTAAAAAAAAAGAAAAAAAGGAGATTACTTTCCACCATTGCTCACAAAACCACTGATTTATGTTGAAATTGAATTTGGGCCTATTTACTTTTTATTTACTGTACTAAGCTGTCGAAGCTCATCTATCATACTCAAATTTAGCGAGTAAATTATTCATAAAAGCTACAAGCCCAATCAATTTTGATAAAATATGTCAACATTTTGCTGAATAATAACAGTAATGATAATAATAAAGTAAGAAAAAATACTTTAAGAAGAAAAAATCACTCTGGTACCCCCTTTTAGCAAGAATTGTTGGATGACATGACATTTTTTTCTTCTTTGCTTCGCCTGAATCTGTGAATGGTGTAATCGATTAAATTTTTCAACGGTTCAGTTGCGCCTATTTTAATCCCCCTGAAAGATTAGGAAAAATAAATCGGAATCTTAAACGTCTCTATTTTGTTTCATCACGTTTGGATTTTTTTTTTTTTTTTTTTTTGCTGTTTCTTTTTTTAGGTGCGTGTGAAAAATAAAAGGAAATTTATACACATTTGCCATTTGGTGTCTTGTAACGAGAAATCCCGCGGGTTTCTGCAGAACTTGTGGATTGATGGGTCCCCTATCGTGAATGAGGTTTACATGGAAATACGTTTTAGTATAAAATAAAGTAAAAGAATTATTTTTTGAAAGTGTGGGTAAAAATAGGTTTTTAAGTGTTTTTTTTTTTAATGGAAGTTTGGGGGATTTTGAGGTGGAGTTTTTTTGAATGGGGAAGTGGTTTTGGTGGAGTTTTTTGGGGGGAAGTTATTTTTTTTTGGAGGTTCTGTGAAGGGGGTTTGGGTTTTTGGGGGTTTTGTGAAGGAAATTTGGGTTTTTCGGAGTTTTTGTTTAGGAAATTTGGTTTTTTTGTAGGTTTTCTGAAAGAAATTTGATTTTTCTAATGTTTTTATGAAGGAGATGAGTTTCCCTGAAGAGAAATGGTTTTTCCAAGATATTGGAAAACTTTCTAGAGGAAAAAGTTGATGTTTTTTCCTTGGAATTTCAATAGGAAAACATAATTTTTGAAATTTTTTAAGAATTAAAAAAAAATTCCCCTCCTTTACCCCCAAAAAACAACTTTATTTAAATTTCCACACACACAAAAAAACTGATCTATTGAACTTCAAAAAAAAAAAAAAAAAAAACTTTTTTCACAAAACTTCTTTTTGAATCTTAACGCTTTTTTTGTAAACTCCACTTCCATTTAAACAAATTCAATCTCATTTCTCCATATTACCTAATTCTTTAATTCTCTTCCAAGATTCCATCGAAATGAATATTCCCCCCCATTTTTTTTAACGACACCTGAATTAATAAGGGGATTAAAAAGGCTCAACGTACCTAAGCTGATTAATAAAAGAAATATTTGATGCGGAATCGAGTTTTGAGTCGTGTAATTTGCCTCGTCCTCGCACAACCCGGCAAATCGATTGCAATAGGACTAAAAGGGTTAGAAGACCGGCTTTGACTGTCAGCCTTAACTTATATCTACTATTTTTCTGTTTCTTTTGTTGTCAAGATACAGACCGTAGATCACACGAGAGAAAGAAGAAAGATGCTGTCCCTGCTGAGTTGCTCCCCTTTAGTGGACCGGGGTCTTAGTCACGACCATCATTCATTCATTCATTCAATTCGAAGCAAAGAAGTTGAAAATTAAAAAAAGAAAAAATAACAAAAGTTGAATAATGCAATGCAAACTCGGCGTTGAATGGTTAGCATCGATAAAGATGAATTTTCAATGTGTTGAAAGGGTTGAGTTGTCAATAAGTTTTGAGCAATGCAGGCGGCAGACAAGCTGACGAATGGGCGCGCCATTGTGTGTTGGGGATGAGTCACTGGGTGTTGGTTCACTCAGTTCTGACCTCAAACATACACTCGGGCGTTTGCCTTGTCAATTTTAGTTAGCCTGCTATTGGCAAATGGCTTAATGCACCGACTCAACAATCGACACACTTTGCAAATCCTCTTTTGCATTTTTTTTTCGTGAAATTTTTACGTTTTGTTGATTTTTTTTATATTTTTTTTTGTTTTTTTTTAGAGTTTTGGTTGAGTGCAAATGCGAGTTGATTGCGAATAAGTAGCTGGGTGTTATCGATTGAGTTGGAAAAGTTACGATGGGATGTTGTTTGCATTGAATAGAAGGTATAAACCCATTTAATTCACAATGTTTGTTTTCCCACACGGTTGGTAATAGGTATGGTGATGGACTCAGATGAAAAAAGAGGAAATGTTCATTGATTTTATGTTGAATTTGGAATTTTGTGTTGGATTTGATGGAAAATTTGAAGTTTGGATGCGTTAACGCCGTACTTCCGGTTGCTAAATACAGTCGGACCCGCGAGTAGCGTCAATCAAGGGACCGGGCTGAAATTGACGCTATAAGCGGGTTGACGCTACAACCGAATTCGTTAAAACCCCTACATTTTGGCCGGACCGCACCAAAAGTGACGCTTTAAGCGGGTTGACGCTATATCCGAGGTCGCTACTCGCGGGTCCGACTGTATGTAGTTTTAAGTTTATTCAAGAAAATGCAGGAATTCTGTAGATAGAACCCTTTACAGAGGTGATATATGTGAGCCACATACGGAAAGCCAGATCGGTCTGTATATAATGCGGCAATATCTCTGAATATGGAATACAGGTAACCGCTCGTATAACACGGTATTTAGGTTCCTTTAAAATCTCGTGTAGTGCAAAACCATGTTATACGAGAATAAGAATCGGTACAAAAAGAAGTTTGATATGATGAAAAATTACATCGAATTGCTATTATATCCCTGTTTTGCAATTCCCTAGCCGTGTTAAAGTGAAACTGTGATGTTTAAGTACATTTTGTGCAATTCACATTTTGGACACGACTAATTAATTTATAGTAAACATACCAAATACCACAATAATCGTTTCAAACAAAATCAAATAAAACTACCATTTTTCGCTTGCCTTTCCGCATGGATGCAGTCACTAGTTATAACGAAATCGATTTTTCTGTATTCGATGAAATACGATACAATTACACCCAGCACTAAGAAAAATTGAAAAAACCACGTGACACCACCCCCACTTTACTCCTCCCCGAGAAAAAAATGATTAAATGAATTGAAGTGGGGGCAGATTTGGTTATTCTGTCACGGTGGAGTGGAGATGTTATTCTGTGCGGCTGTGCCGCATTTTTTGACATTCCACCGCCACCATTATAAGCGAATATTAAATTGGTGCGGATTTTGGCGCCGCCTGATGTCAGTTAAAGCGACACGCGAGAAGTCTAATATGTTGGTGGCGTCACCTCCCCTCATCTCTACCCCCACCCTCCCTTCCTCGGATGGGTTTGGCTGTAATATGAGTCGAGGAGTAGGGTGTGGAAATTGCTTTATTGGTCGTAGTGCCAATGCCAATATGGAAGATTTTATGGATTCTGCCCACATAGATGGAGCTCGTTCAGCACCGTTTCTCGATATGATGAGAATATTTTGCGATTACTTTTAGAATGTGTCCAGATTATCAGAAACGAGAGCCGGATATTGGCCGAGCATCCTGTGTGCTCGCGTAACGAAAGTACATAAACAAGATGAAGCGTCTTTATCAAGCGTCTGTCTTGTAAAATTACGCTTTGCTGTGTTTACTTATACGAATCGATTGGAGTCCACAATACACGCAATACATGCTGGTTTAAAGAAAAAGAAAATGTGAACATGGCAAACTGTAAACCATATTGCAAATTTTAGGAAAATATAGTTGAATTTTCTTTTATTATTTCATCTTGTCATTAAAAAACAAACATCCTGTATCGAACATTTGACGCAGAGAGAGAAGAATCTTACACGCGTATTGTTGGGTGTTGCGTGAGACAGGGGTTTTGGGGGAGGTTTACTAGGCACTGCAAAAAAATTAAATTTACAAATCTCAAGTCAATTTAAAGTCAATGTGAAAGTTACGTAACTTATACCGTATTTCTTTGATTAAAGGCCGCGGCCTATGTTTCACTTTACGTAAAATAGGTGCGATAAGAATGGATTCCTTTGTTTAAACACAGCCTTTATTCGAGTGCGGCCTTTAATATGGTACGTTAACTTTTATCGCTGTAAAGGTGCCCTTTACGCTAAAATGGGCATTTTGATGTAAAGGGTAACTTTACAACAAGAGAAGCTAATGTAAGATAACTTTCACATTGACTTTACGTTGACTTGAAATTTGTAAATTTAATTTTTTTGCAGTGAGGGGTTTTTTGATTTTTTTGATTTTTTTAACTTGAAAGTTTTTGTAGTTGAATTTGAATTATAAGTTGTTGTGGTGAATGTTGGTGGATTAAAGTGGAGGTTGTGTTCGAGGAATTTGAAATTTGTTTTGGATGAGGGTGGATTTGATAAATTCTTTAGAATTTAGATGAATTTAGTTATAAATGTAGATATTTATAATGTGGAATTGCAGGAATTCGGCTGAAAGTGTAAAAATTAATGGAGAAATGTTGAAATTTCAATGGAAGTTGCGTAATTTCTACAGAAAAGTGATGGAATTTAATGAAAATTGCGAAATTTTTCCGGAAAACTTAAGGAGTTTGCTGGAAATTGCACAATTTCAACAGAAATTTGCAGAATTCAAAGTTAAAATTGAAATAAAAGTCAATAAGTTTGATAAAATTTATATTTACAAGGGTTAAATAGAAGCGAAACTCACAAAGTGGATTAAATTCCACATTTTTAATTTTACCATAAAATAATTGCGATTTTGTTTTAGTAAAATGAAAAAAAAAAAAATAACGAGTCTCAAGTCTCAGCTAAAGTTTACTTGCAAGAATTTGTTTGTTTTAAACTCGAATCGATATTCCTCGGTTAATTTTCTCTATCTTTGTGTGTGTGTCGTGTGTTTCGGTCTCCTCCTATCTGCGAACAAGCAGAACAAGGTCGAGATACACACAAAACCTTAGTTTCGAGATAGAGAGTGCAGAGAGGAAAAATTAGTGACAAAGTAGAGCGCGATTGTAAATTTATGTTTGTGTCGGTTTCGGTTACGGTTTTGCCGTTTGCCGATCGATTTTGTTTCGTAATTACGTCAGGATCAAAGGCCTTGTGGGTTTGGGTCTAATAACTGTGATGGACATTATGCTTTTGCAGTAATGTGGGGAGGGTTCGCGCCCTATAAAGTGCAGGTATTGGGATACTCCGCTCTCGTTTTAGCCAATTTTCTGCCATTTTCCTTAATATCGTTTGCGGGGAAGCCACTAAATTATATCTAGGGGCAGATGCTTTATTGTGATGTGACGCGGGCGTTGTGGAATGATGTATGAAACGGAAGTAATGTAAAATCATGTTTATAAATTTTTTTTTTTTTTTTTTTTTATATATAATTTATAATTATTATAAATTTTTGTAAATATGATTCTTATTGATTTTTTTTTTTTTTTTTTTTTTTTTTGGTTGATGATTGATATAGAGGAAGAGATGAGTATGTCTATGTGAGTCACTGCTGTGAGAACTGTTTGACTCCTAGGGTGAAGCAATGGAGCGGAAAATGAAAGTGAAACTTTGATTTTAGTGATGGGGTATGATGTTGCGTGTTATTGAAAAAGATTGTTAGGATTTAGGTTTAGTGGGTTTCATGGGAATTGTGGAAATAATGTGACAGTGAAAATTTTCTGAGAAAATTTGATTTTTTTTGTTGAAGTTTTTTGGATGTTTGATATAAAATGTGGAAAATTTTTCAATTTTTCGACATTTTCAATTTTTCGACATTTTGCAGTTTTTTCAATCATTGCAGTTTTTTGTTTTTTTTTCAATTTTTCGACATTTTAAACGGATTTTTTGATATTTTGCAGTTTTTTCAATCATTTTCCCCACTTTTTTCACATTATTTTACCCCCCCCCCCCCATTTTTTTTCACTTTTTCGTAGTTTTTTCAATCACTTTTTCACTTTTTTTCACTATTTTCCCCACTTTCCCAAACATTCCTTCAATTTCTTCTCTTTTCTCACTTTTCGCACTTTCTTTTCACATTTCCCGCCCCCACCCTCGATCCACATTCAAAAATTACAATACAATCTCCACAACTCACATCACGACACCCAATTCCAACTCCCGACATTTCCGTTTCTTCGATTGTTTCCAACGCCTTACTCCCCCCTTACTCACTCTAAACCCCAAACAATAAAACCCTCTAATTGCCAAAATAACTCATCAACTTATTAATAATAAAAAAAAAATAATAAAAAATCCAAAAAGAAAGAAAATGCTAAAGATAAGGAAAACTCGTGTACGAAGATTAATTAGCCTAGAATAATACGAAGAGAGAAACTTAAACGTCTCGTGTCGAGCTTGTTAAGAGGTTAAGCCGGTGTTTTGGCCTCGTCGCGAGATAAGGACTCATTAGTCAGTGCGATAAGGTCACCGGTGGACAATTTTAACGGATCAAAATTACGGAAAAGTTACATTTTCCCGCTTATTAATACTCGGATCGAAGCGCGACTTTAAAGACGCCCGATAAGGAACGCCGATTACGGCTCGAGCTCATCGGCAGATTCGCGCTCTTAATCCGCGTCGAGTGCAAAGACGGTGCGGTCGCCGATAAGAGCCGGGCGGCGGGTGAAGTGGTCGACGACCGACCGCAAAATCTCTCTCCCGGCGCTCTCGAGGGCCGAGCACGGATGAGGTGAGTGAGTCAAAATTGTCGGCATTAATCGTCTGGTCGAGGGATTTGTCCACTCTTGTCTTTGGAAATTGGGTTCTAGGGTGTGTGAAGGGTATTTAATTTATGCAAATTGGGGACTGCGAAGAAGCGATTTCGGGTTTTTTTTTTTTTTTTTTTTTTCTTTTTTCTTTTTCTCGCGCGCCGAATTATATTTCGGTTTTATGACGGTCGTTGAAGCAAATTGTGTTTTCTCTTTTTTTTTTTTTTTTTTTGGTTTTGTTTGGGGAACGACGCGTCAGTTGTTTGTTCCAATCATTATCATTTTGGTTTGTTCATTTATTTATTTTTATTTGAGGGTTCGTGAATTATTTATATGAAAATAAAGTGACATTTAATAAGGAGGGTCTTAAGGGCCCGAATAAATTCGACGGGAAGCCCAACACGAATTGAGGTCGGGATCTCTAATGAATATTGTATGAAATCATGGAGTGGAATGGGGCCTTGGAAGTGGAAAGGGTTGGAGGAATTTGGGCCCGAGGAAAGCGAGGGATGGGAAATGGGCCGTGGTTGAAGTCTGATTTTGGGTTTGATTTGATGGGGCCCGAATGGGATTTTGGTTTAAAGGGGGACCAGTGTTGGATGAGATGATTTGGGCCCCGGGCCCCAAAATTGGATCGTATAAAATTTTAAATAATTTTTTTTTTAATGTTGGAATTATATTGGGCTCATAAAGGGCCGGTAATTTAGGGCCCCGGGCCCTAAACTGTATAAAATGTAAAAATAAATTATATTCTCAGTCCAGAGGGGCCGGGTTTGGAAATGTTGGGCCCCGGGCCCTAAATAATTTAAACTAAATTTCTAAAACGAAGTTTATTATTAAACAGCAAAAATTGGGGGCCCGGGCCCAATTTACCAGGATACTAACTCGGGCCCGGGGCCCCATACAATATACAAAATACAAAAATTGAAAATTCTTCTAACATTAGAATTTCACTACGTTGGGGCCCTTTCCGGCCCTTCCGACCTCGAAAACTTAGGGCCCCGGGCCCCAAACAACTTAAAATAATTTTTTTTATAAAGTTCATTAAAACAGAGAGAAAAAATTTAGGGCCCGTTCCCAATTCCTAAAACTCCACCACCTCGGGGCCCCGGCCCAAAAAACCCCATCAAAAACCAAACTCCAAAAACATCATCCCCCCCTTCCCTCCCCAACATGTCAAAGACCACGTTCGATAGATCAAAGATTTTAAAAAATGGAAATAAAATGCAAGATTTGATTGAAACCAAACCCGGTTTGTCCAGCGGCTTTAAAGCTTCTTCTAATCAGAGACCACAGCAGAGACCAAGCACAAGGGGTGCGCCAAAGGTGACAAAGCTCTAGCATTTCGCGGTTTTGTTACCCCGGGTCGGAAATTAACTGTCACGCCGTGTTTGCTCCGCCCTCACTGGCTTGTGGGTTCTTTCGCCAACGGTTTTCAACTCTTCGTCGACTATGCCTGTCAGCCCACATGTTGGTCGCGTCTCTCATGACGTGTCACTTTGTTGTCAGCCAGTTTTTCACCCTCTTCCTCACCCCAACCCCTTTTTCTCCTCAAACGTGATGGAAAAATAATTTTAAGCGGAAAGATGCACGCTTTACTGAATTGTGCGTAATCCGATGAATATGTCGGCGCTTTAAATAGGCCTACGTATAACTGCTCTTTTGTTCGACAACAAAGTATCTTTAGCAGGAATGTTCAATTCCCAATCGAATGGAAATGCTTGCTGACAATGGCAACGTTTTAATGAGTAAACTCGTGGCATTTTTCTTTGTATTTTTTTTTTTAATTTTTTTTTTTTTTTTTTTTTGGTTCGAGGAAATTGGAATTTTTTTTTTTTTTTTTTTTTTAAAGAAAAAGGAAACCACGAAATGATTACTCATTCTGTCTCATTTGGTTTGTGAAAAGTGGTTCTACTTTGTCTTTTGTAATTTTAAAAAATTTAAGAAATTTTTAAAAAATTTTAATTTTTTTTTCTTTTTTTTGGAAAAAATTTAAAAAGTGGAAGTGAGAATTTAGTGCGCAGTTAATAGTTTGTAGGTGCGTTAATAATTACGATCTGTTTCGAAGAACAGTGGTCGGTTGTGTTTTATCTAGCACGGACCAGACCTGGAGCTCACTTATTTGACAGTTCATTTATCAAATGTGCAAGGGACTGTGTCCACCAGTCTATTTCGACTTCTGTTGCACCTTTTTTTCCACCAAAAACGCGCAAAATAAAAAATTTAAAAAAAAAAATTTTTTTAATTTTTTTTTTTATATTTTTATTTTCAAAACAAAAAAAAATTGTCACTTTTTTAGTTGCCTCATTAGAATTGATGGTCCCATCTGGTGACTAATTTTTTTTTGTACCGGGGTGGAGTTGAAGAGTTTTTAAGGGACCCTCTAGGCCTAATCCTCCAATTACGTTGTTTTTCTTGGTCTGATTCGGCTTTCTAAATTGCATTTGGTGGCTTAACAGTTTTCTCTGCTTGTGCCAACGAGGTGAAGTGAGACACGCGAGGGAGTAGGCGACATCTTAATGGTGGCGGCCTCACCCGGGGTTGTTTAATAGACCACTCACCGATTGCCGCGCGGACCACCACCTACCGATCGACCTCGACTTAAATGTCGAGAAAAAACAATTTATTCGATACTCGTTTTGACTCGAGGCCCCCTATCGACACCGGTTTAATCAAAGTTTTTCCCACCGAAGTTGGCCGCCCACGCACTGTAATCGTAATGCCGAAAGCCACAATGGATACTTTGGAGAGAGTGTTATTATTTTTAAAGTGATTATAGTGATTAGTACAGGAAGGAAACTTAGAATGGGTTTATATTGTCTGGGTGGTGTGACTGTGAATGGGGGTATTGAAAGTTAGATGAGTGATGGATGAATAACTTTTAATTTTTAACTCCGATAAAGTTTTATTTCTTTTCGCAAAGAGCGATGAGGTGAAATAACTTTACTTTACTTTGGTGCAATGATAAATGAAGAAATTTTATCGGAGATTAATAGGCAAATTTTGATTTTTCAAAAATAATAGAGACTTAGCGAAAGCTTGGTACAAAGCTACTAATTTACCAACATGCAAACTGATAAATTTGGAAACTAGGTACTTCAGTTAGCAATTTCGTTTATTTCCTCTGATATTTCTACTTAACGAAACCACAAAAGCTATGGCTATGCTATACAAGGCGTTAGTTGAACAAAATCATAATTGGAGTGCCATTTAAATGCCATCCATACTCGCGATTGAACATAGAAGCGAGCAGAAAATGGCGTTATGTGAGAACGGAAGTGGCTCATTGTTGTCCTTATTGCGCATGCGCATCAAAACTAAGTAACAAAGTTTTTCATACCAACTTTTATGTTAAAGTTGGTTGGTTTGCATACGATCTTTTGTTAAATTTTACCGGAAGTTACCAAGTTCTTGACGAAGAACGTAAATTTGTTACTTGGTAAGCTAGTACCAAGTTTTCGCTAAGTCTCTAATAATTGTTGTATTTTTACAATCAATTTCATTATTGTATTCTGCTTTAGCTCTTTTGTTAACCTTTTACCATAGCAAGAAAATTCCGATGTAAGTAAATGTTCTTCATCGCATCATGCACCAAAAGAAGCTCTTCCCAGGTAAAAAAAATTCTATAGATTACTGTAGAATTAGGCTTAACGCCATTGAATTAAATTAAAGGTCTATAGAATTCAATAGAACTTTTTTACGTGGGATTATTTCATTCCAACAACGCTCAAATGTAGTAAGGTTACAACAATAACATTAAACGAATTGAATAGAGTCTATCGGTAACTTGTATAGGTTTGGGAAAGGGAAAAGCAGCGTAGCATTGTCCAAAAATTCTTGTCTTTTTCAGGCATTTTGGAATCCTAAAACTGTTTACAAATGTTCTGTGTATTTTTTTTCCATTTAGATTTGTAATGCTAACATGCAATTACCGAGTCAATACATCTTCTAGACATTTATAGGTCACAATTGTAATTTGTTTTTTTCTCTACTGATGGAAAATCTTAAATTTGCAATTTTATTAGTCACAGATTTATATTTTCACTATAAAAATATGATTCTGGCAATGCTGGGCTCAAATCCCTCCAGATTTTGTAAATTGAAAATTTAGATCATTTTAACATCGATTAAAACCAACTAAGTATATTGATTACATTTTAATCGATGTTAAAATGCAGCTTAAGCAGCCACCTGGTAGTTACTCACAGAACTTAGCGAACAATTTTTATAAACGTAATAAAAAGCAATAAAGAAAAGACAGCTAGTACATCCCAATTGTCCCTGACACATTCAGGCACGCAAAGAGCATGATGCTGCTCGATGCATCACAAATAGCGGAAAATTCTTAAAGATAAACGTATAGTCGTTTCACGAGTCTTCGAATAGGACATAGAATACAATAGGAAACCACCATCTTGGATTTTCATTGTAAAATGAATTAAAATTTACAATGCTTCTGCTGTAACAATTATACATTTAAACTTACACATTAATTTTAATTTATTTTAGAATGAAAATCCAAGATGGCAGCTACATTTTTATCTTAATTTTGATTTTCGTTCCTTCAGACCGGCAAGTCCATCGACTTTTAACTCGTAGTAACGATTAGAATTTTTTTTGCTATGAATAGAGCAGAAAATGAGTCATTAGACGAGTGTCGGTCGTGTAACATGTCGTGTGTTAAGCGAGCATTTGGTCGTTTTTCGAGCCGTGGTTATTTCGGCGTATTTCCCTATACGCGGCTAACTGCCTCGTTAAGCACCGATATTTTAAACACCTAATTTGTAAGCGCACAAACCGGCTTAGGACGGCGTCTCGAGTTCCCACGAGATCTTCCCCCTTTTCCAAATTAATCCATAAGTTTGAACTTAATAGCACCACTGGGATCGAACAAATCCGAAAGAAAAAAATTTTTGTTTTAAATTTTTCCCCCCCCAAAGTTTGAAGCGATTCGAGTATCGGTGATGTTCGATTTAAAAATAAAGGATTAAGTTGGTCTTTTGTTCGCCAGACATCTCTTATTTTCCCTTCTGTTCACTTCCCCTCTTGGATTTCCAGCTCGATGATCACAGTGCTGAGTCTGGTTCGTGGTGCGCTACAGTTACGCTGTTGTTGTGTGCCCGTGCGGTGCATTCTGGTCGTATTCGTCTCATTTGAGCAAGTACGGATCGATTGAATCGAAGCGAAGCACAGTACTGTAAGTAAAAGGTGCGACTTGCCAGTCTCCCAGGATCAGGGCTAAGATTCGAGCAGTTTTTATTTAATTTCCCCTGCACCACGTCTCAGAGCTGAGTGACATTTGCCTCTGGGTCAGTCGAGGCCAATTGAAGTCGTGTCACAATTCGCTACCCCCGCCAGCTGTGGATTGAGTTGCGCATTAGTGGAATGGAAAGAAAAGATGTTGCATGAATTTGTTTCTGTGTAAGGGGGGAGTAAGGGGGTTTTGTATAAGTTTGGGGTTTGAGAGGTTTAGTTGTTTTGGGATGTTGGACGTGAGTTAGGGGTTTATTTTTCTGTTGGTGATTTGTGGGGGGACCGTTGGGTGGGATTGATGGGTTTTTGGAATGATTCGTTTTTCGGATTGAGATTTTCGGATCAATTAATGCGATTTTTCCAATTGATCAATCAGCGCGAGTTTTCGGATTTGAGTGATTCAATTTTTCGGTTTTGATCAATTGATCAAACTTTTCGAAATAATTCGATTAAACCAATTTTTCGGATTGTATTAATTGATCAAATTTCTCGGATCAATTAATCCATTTTTTCGGATCAGTTAATCCCCTTTTTCCTACATTAACCAATCAACGCAATTTTTTCTATCGAATCACCTAATTCAATTTTTCGCACTGAGCAATCAACACTATTTTCGGATTCGATCAATTGACCCCATTTTTTGATCAAATCAATCTTCGGATGCCCTATTTTCCCAAATTCCAATAATCCCAACATTTCAATCAAAACAATCCGAAATTAACCCCGATAACCATTAACTACACACAGCCCAAATCCTTATTCAAATCCTTCGATTACCCCCAAACCCTGCAACAATAACAACAACAAAAGATGGCCGCCACCCCCCTTTTGTACGCTCGATGCAAATTACTCTCATTTTATCATCGAATCGTGACAATCTCTCCTCTTTTTCCTTTCTCTTTTTCCCTCCGTCTTAAGGATATAAATTGAAGTCGTTATTAAAGTAGGAGATAAGGAAATGGGCAGATTTATACCGGCACCCAAATATCGGACAAAGAGAATTATGACGCGTGTCTTCGTCATTTTATTCGACTTTCTTTTGTTGTTCGAGTGGGCGAATAAATTTCCATCTTCAACGAGGAGACATCGCAGAGTACGGACTTGGACTCGCGATTGCGTTTAATTTGAATAATGGTTTTAATTAATGAACACTGATTGCTGTGGGATGGTGCTCGAATCGAGGGGTAAACAAGCGTTTTCAATTGCGACCAATTTTTTCGTAATTTAATCACAAATTTCTAATTTCTAGAGTTAATTATTCACTTTTATTGATTTATTTTGGGGGATGGTGGGGTTTGGGTTTGTAATGCGTGATGGTGGAATTAATATATTGTGAGTGATTTAAGTTTGGGATTTTTTTTTCTTTTTTTTTTTTTCTGTAGAATATTTATTTTTTCGAAATTAAACTGCAGAAAAATTGTGAGTGATTTAAGTTTGGGATATTTTTTTTTTTTTTTTTTTTTTTTTCTGTAGAATATTTATTTTTTCGAAATTAAACTGCAGAAAATCTGTAGATTTTGAAATAAAACTAGAAAATCTGCAAAAAGTTCACAAAATTGGCCAAAAAACTGCGAAAAACTTGAAAAGAATTAAAAAACTGCAGATGATTATTTAATTTTTTTAATATATATTAATAAGACATGCATTGGCGCATGTGTAGAAGGTTCCAAGAGCGCAAAACAAACTGTTATTTATTGAGCAACAAAACAGTTAATGAATTATGATAGTTTGTTTTAAAAAAATATATTTTTCAAAATATTTATGAAAAAATTTAAAAAAATCAAAAATGACTGTTATCTGAACCCTGTGTTCGTTTGAGCTGTGAATTGGCGTGACTTACTGAATAATTAACCGGGTTGTTCCAAATAAGCGAAGTAAATTCTGGTTACAACTTTCTCGACTTGTTTTTGGTTTTTAAAGATTTATCTCAAATTGCTTTCGATTTACTTGTGGTTCACTCTTGAAAAGTTTCAATAATCTAACATTGTGTACAGTTTTTTAGTCAATCTACCGATTTTTTGAAGAGAACTATAGAAAACCAATAGATTGACGAAAAAATTGCAGATTATTAAGAGTTTTTGAAGTTTATTTGAAGAAAACTGTAGAAAATCTTTAAAAAGTTTGCCGTTTGACCATTTATACACTTACTAGCCAAGTAACCCAGCTTCGCTCGTGATTCGAAAATGTATGTAATAGGAGTTAAAAATTCAAAACGTCACGTGACTTAAGCGTTAATTTTAGTTTATCCCACATCATTATTGCATAGTAATCTAAGGTTAGAGCTTCGTTGTTCCGACCAAGTTTTAATCAACAGTTTAAATACAACACTAAATCGCACTTGTTATTCCATATACTCAAATTGATCGAGAACAAAGTCAGCTATGCATTATTCCAAACCACTTTGCATATTAATAAATCCGAAAAATGTAAATTAAAATTTGAAAATTTCTTAAATTTTGAAAATTTTGAAAAATTTCTTAAATTTTGAAAATTTTGAAAAATTTCTTAAATTTTGAAAATTTTGAAAAATTTCTTAAATTTTGAAA
>JAQIXT010000176.1:0-57701 GCA_034700445.1 Stenotaenia linearis
GAAACCCGACTTCCACAAACCCAAATTTGGCTTTAACTCATGAAGTTTATTCCTTATCTGTGAACTCCAGGCACGCTACCAGAAACCTCTGAAGACTTGCCGGATCGGCTGACAAATATCAACACCAGTCACGGAAATATCTAGCAGCATTACCGGCTGATTTAGCAGCTATATCAGCCGCATCATTACCAGGAATACCAACATGACCTGGGACCCAGACAAACACAAGATGTAAAATGTTCAACCACCTCATCAATTGGAGAATACACAACAATCTGATCATCAAGCACTACCGAATCCCTGAACTTACTCCAATTAGCACGATCAACCCTCCAATGTGGACAAGCCACTCTGGAACAACCAGCCAATGCATCACTCAATATAATTATAGGGAAATGATCACTATGATAGAGATCACTCTCCCTATTCCATTGAAGAAGAGGAGGAGGAAAGACAACGTCATCGATATTGCCCGCCGCCAAGTCGAATCGACGGCGACGTCGCATGACGACGTATCGAAAGTAAATCGCCATTGTCGTTGTCGTTGTTTCCTTTTATTTTTTTTTATTAAAATAAAATAATCAAAATTTCCATTTGAAATCACTGCAGACCGGCGACCCGACAGCTGAAGCTGAAGTCGGATCGAAGACGAAAAAAGACGGCGGCGGTGCGAAGACGAGGGAGAAAGACGTCAGTGCAAAGACGAGGAAAGACGACGAAGTCTGTGCAAAGACGAGGAGGAAACACGTCGGCGGTGCAATGACGAAGAAGGACGTTATTGATATTGTCCGCAGAGTCGAATCAAAGGTGATTTATAACATTTTTGAAAGGTAGTATCATACTCTTGCCTTTTTCATTTTATTTAGACATTTCTTTATGAAAATAAATAAATAAATGGATTTCTTCGAAGTACAGCCGTGCAATAAAATGGGGTATTTCAAATGAAAAAGTTGCTCTAAAAGAATATTCTAGGATTACTGGTGAAAAAATCAACAGCTGTGGAATATTCATCGATGCATCTCGGAATTATCTGGCTGCTTCCCCTGATGGGATAACAAATGGATCGATGTTAGTTGAGGTGAAATGTCCTTACTCAATCAAAGATAATTCACCAAACTTAGCAAATTATTTAAATAAAACCGGGAATAATTACACACTAAGAAAAAAGCACAAATATTACATGCAAGTGCAATTACAAAAGCATATAGCTAAGATTTATAAAACAGATTTTGTTATTTGGACTAGCAAAGGAATAAATATTGAACTTATTACATATGATAAAATATTTTGTGAAAAAAATATTGAACATTTAGATTTGTACTATGAGAAAGTTTTTGCACCATTAGCCATGAAAATGTATTTAAAAATAACTGAATAAATTCAAATGTGATAAACAAACTTTATTTTACAATTTTTTATACAAAAAAATTACAAGTCTAAAGAAATCCAAATTTTAAACATTTAAATTTAAATTTTTTTAAGTTGGTTTAGTTTTAAAAAACAATATTGCTAAATTTGCTTTTTAAAATTAACCAACATAAAACAGTTAAAACAAATCAATGATGAAAGAGGCCATATGTAAGTGGGCATAACCTGAGTTAATATTCTGTTTTTTTTAGCTAATCCAATAACTCTCTCAACAATAATTCGTCTATTTGCAATTCTTCTAGTTTTTACAACATCTGCTTCACTCATTTTATCTCCTTTCTTGAAGGGTGGAATATTCAAGTGAACTTTTCTTCCTTCTAATAAATCTGAAATATCAAATCCCCGATCAGCTAATACATACATATCTTCCTGTAACAAATCTAAAAAACCACTATCTATAACAATTTGTCTATCACTAATAGATCCACCAAACAGTTCAGAACAGTACATAGTACCTCCAGGTTCACTAACTGCAATAAGTGCCTTAAAGGTATTTCTATTTTTATATGTAGAAAAAGTTGTTTGCTGGATAACTGGATCATTGCTTCTCTGAATTGGAATCTCAGTACAATCAATTACAGTATCATATAAATTTTCACCAGGTTTACATTGATTTAGAGAAAAAAAATTAATAACACATAATTTAGAATAAATTCTTAATGTCCAGAGATGAAATATTTTCTTTACATATTTAACACTAATGTTAAAAAAATTTCCAATAGTTACATAAGGTAAGTTATGTCTATACTTGAAAAGTGTTAACATTAATTGATCCTCTTGTGATATCATATTTGAAAAATTCTTATTCAAATATCCATCTCCACAAATTAAATTAAATAAAACATAAAATTGTTTTTGGTTCAATCCACCAAAATGTTTAAATGTTTTATCCTCCAAAAGACGAGTAGATAATAATTGATTTCTCATTAGAATTAATTCTGTTTGTGCAGATGAGTTGGTGAGTGTTACAGATGTGGTTTGATTTTGTTCGATCTCAGCTTCAAGTTCTTCAGATTCAACCCATTCTTGATTTAAATCCTCATTAATATCAAATTCCATGTCAATCTATTAGAAGATAAGAAATTTAGTTATAATCCATCAATAATTTTATCAATTATAACAAAAAACATTGCTTAAAATGCAAGCAATACATGGGGAAAAAACATCTATTCACTACTTACAGCTTCATCATGCAAAATAGAGGGATCATGCAAAATAGAGGGATTATTATCACTACAAATGCTAGAGGGGGAGGAATTAGTGTGCAAAGGCAGGTTATTGCGTTCCAAACATCTACGTGCTTTTTTTGGTGATTTATCATGAATACGTTTTGGCAGATTCAATGTTGGCTTAGCATCATCTTTCAGCATTTTCCATTGACCTAAAATAAAATCAGATTTATTTCATTTATCACTTAAATTAAATTTCTGATTGTTTTACTTACCCATGCTAGTGATTTGATAGTCCTCAGGTGTAAAGTGAATGCCACAAACTTTCATGTGTTTACTTATAGATTTTGCAGTTTTGATTTTTACAATCCATTCTTGTTTTCTCACTTTATCTTTAGGAAATGAGTGAAAACTCAGTCCTTTATTTTTCTTAGTAGTATTATGACACTGAGGAACACAACAATTGTATGGCATTTTACAATGTGTAGTCAAAATTGCCGCTGTGTTAAATGTGTGACAACTTGACAGGAAGTCCTAAATACCAAACATTGACTGTAGCGCCACTCTGGTGGGAAGCCCGAAAACTAAAAATGCCACCCTCCTATTCCCTGTTGTTGCTCCTGTAGCTGCTTGCGTTAAATGTTCAAAAGATTCATCTGTTAGAACTTGAGCACGCGATTGAGTATTCTGCATTATCCAATCAAAAACATCATCGACTTTAAAGGGACCTACAAATTTAGAGGTTAATTGAAGTAGACGTGCAGTTTTTTAAAAATAGAATGTTTACAAACCTTCATAAATAATCTGTTTATCCCTGCGGAAAAATAATATGATCGGCAATGTTTGAATATGATATTTTTGTGTTATTTCTGTCGATTGTATTGTTTTCTGTACTGAAATTTGTAGCTGCGACTCCAGTTCAGGTTTCAATTCAATTAAAACTGCTTCAGCTTCCGTTATTGTATCGTTTTGTGCTGAAAAAATTTGAGGAGAAAAAAAATTTGCAAAATTTTAGCAGTCATTTGAAACTGAACGGTTGATTATCAATTTCATCCGCCTAACATGTAATCTCTTTTTTTTGCTGTTTTTTGTTTTCAGATTTTAGAAATGAGGAAATGCAGGTCAGCGACATGTTTACAGATCGATTTCCGTACTTTCTTACATCTGAAGATATTCAACTTACACTTCTCGATAAAATAAACTATAATTAGTTAACCTGACATTTCTAAACGGTTTAAATCGATCTCATTTAGAATAATAAATATCTTGGAATTCAGACAAAATGTAGGGTAGAAAAAATAAGAAAAAATTTAAAAAATACACTTAACCCATAAATATTTAATTCACTTTGCAGGTAAATAGGAGAACTGTCAAAGTATGAGTAAACAAATTCATTAATTTATATTTTTTTAAAAAGGAAAATGGAGATTTTTCGTCTGCGAAATAGATACAAAAACACGAAAATTGTGCTCAATTCAGACATAATGTAGGGTAAAATGTATACCCAAATCTAACCTTTAATTCAAATTCAATTAAACCTATCCCAAACTAATTTAACTTAATCTAATTTAAACAAACAAAATGTAATTCAGTTTTGTTAAGATAGTTTAAACTGATTTGGGTTGGGTAAAGTTCCCTTTAAAAACTAAACACTTGCATTTGTTAAAAAATAAGCAACTTACCAACAAGAGCAATTGTGTAAGGTGATATTGAAACAGTTTTCATTAAATCCGCAGTCAACACAGTCTCAAGCCTATTCGCAAGGGTAATTGTTATTATGCAAATTCCCAAAATTAAAAAGTGAAGCCACAATATGTGCATCTCGAAGCAGTCTCAGTGGAGTTAACAGCTGTGAAGAGTTGGTATGTTTGACATGTGTTCAACGAGTACATTTATCCTCCCACAGCTCTCCGTGTACCCACAGGTCAATCTGCCGATGCTGAACCAATAAACGATCAGCACCTGCTGCCCTCTGCCGGTCAAATGAGTTTTAGGATGAAAACAGCCGAGTTTGAATTAAGGCCACGACCTAAAGAAATAAAAAGTAATTTAACTATTTTTATGATGTAGTAAAAGTGCAAGTAACCTAAAAAGATTGAATAATTTACACAGCGCTATAAATAGTAAACGTGTTATTTTTGCGGTAAAATAATTCAAATATCGATTTTGAAATTATAATAAACTTCACTGAAAAGTAAATAAACATAACATGTATAAATATTGATCAATATTTTTCAAGAGTCTTTGTTTTCTTTCATTTTTATGAATCTATTTAATCAATAATTGTAATATCAGCTATCAGTTTGAATGGTAATTTTATTACACTTGAGAACATATCATGTAATTATATGTTAAATTTTAATATTGGAACTTAAAACATATTAGATTCTAAACTTCTACATCAATTTAGAACTTGGCTCCGTGTAAGCATTTAAAACAATTAATACATAATTAATGCACAACGTTATCTAAGTTAATAAACCGTTTTTATTAAAATTCATATTAGATTTCATACTATTTGTCATTAAATACAATTTGCTTTTTATAAATCTTTTATTTTTATTTTTACATTTATTTTGCACGGAGCAATTTAGATTTTAATGAAATATTGCTTTTATATTGAGGGCCAAAATCTACAACTTGACATGGGTAATTGTCTGGAACTCTGGGCTAAATATCAATAGAAAGCCAACAGAAGAGAATCAAGAGGTGAATTCTATTCAAAGAAATTAAATCGAATTTTTTTTTGAGATATTAATATTCTGATATGTCAATAAAATGCCGAAAACATTTTTTTTTAAATTTGCGCAGTCTATCGAGTGACAAAATAATTACAGTTGTCTATGACTGTAATTTCTGAAAAATGCAAAATATTAAAATTTCGAAAATTGATAATCTAAATTAAAACTTTCGTTCTTATAAAACTAGATCACATCGAATTCAATACGCAACTATCAGAAAGTGACGTATTTCAATTTGCAAATTAACATTTATAATTTTATTAGTGAAATTTCTTTACTCAATTAATTTAAGTTCCTTTAACATTAAGAAAAAAATATGTTTAAAATTACTTAAATCTATGTATTACTCAAATCCGGAACTCCATCTCTGGACGTAACTCTCAGTCCTTTTTAATATATGTAAACTACTTTCTGAATCCTGACAGTTTCCTGCTGATGTCCAGATTTGAGTGACTACACTGTATATAAAGTAGAAAGTTGTTTGTCTGTTCTCTATCCAGTAAATCACGAAAGTTGATTCAACATTCCTAGCACAATGTAAATGAAATGTTGAAACAACAATAGAATGTCATTAAAAAAAAAAAAAAATTCAACCTTAATGTTAAATTAGCATTTTAAATTGCATTGATTTAATGTTATTAAAAAATGTTAAATAAATATTAAATAAATAATAAATAAATAAATACACAAATGATAAAACAACATTCAAAGAAAAAAAAGTAGGCATTTTACTCCTTAATGAGAAATATCAAGTTTGTCCCATCGTAAACTTCTCACAAGCATGAGGAGTGTTGATACAACATGCTATGAATGGGTGCCTTTAAGCCGGTGCCAGTAGACCAGTGGTTAGCGCACTCACCTCTGGGCCCAAGGGTTTCAGGTTCAAGTCTGGCCGAGGTTGGTGATTTTTCTGGCTGAGGAAAATCAAGTGACGTTCCTTTGGAGGGGAACTTAAGCAGTCGGTCCCGTGTTTGGAAGGTTTTTCTTCACGTAAAAGATTCCCAGAGTAGTAAGATTTTCCAACTAATCTCCGGTGGGTTGATGATACAATATGTTAATGCACTGATTCAGTTGTTTTATTACTTTCGATGGTTCACGATGAAATTCATCTGGATTTATAGACTTAGAGGAAACAACATGGAAACGCTGTTTCTAGTAGTTACTATTAAAATGCATACTTTTTTTTAAGTGAACATTTAGAATCAAGTGTCCATTCAACATGAAAATTTAAAATAATGTTACAACATTTTCAATATTGACTGAACATATTTATTGTAAAATTAACAATTAATCGATATTGAAACATTTGCTGATTTATTGAGCATTTTTGATATGAAAACCAAATTTTGCAGAATTATTTCTGAGACCATAATGATGGTTTTAGTCAAGGTTTGGATCATCTAGGATAATTTTTTCAGACAAAATTTACTTTAAAACAAAAAAATGCATGAAGGATAGATAAGGGAAGATAAATGTCTAGGGGAGGGGGAGGTCATCGTTCAGTTAATTTTGGCAACCAGACCACTAGGTAATTGATATCATAAAATTATTTTATTCAGTTGTTTGACCACTGGGCAAGCCACAGGGTGGTTCTTTCCCACCCATTTCCTTTATTTTTGAAATTTTTGTCAATCAGTGGGTTTTTATATTTTTCATTACGGTATGTCATTCTTTTTTTGACGTTTTTGTGTTGTTTTATTAATTTCGGCAAAACAGGAATTCACATTTCACTTAATCCAGTTTTGCAAGAAAAAAAAATTATCGATTTCTCTAATTTTATTTTGTTAATTTTGGTTTACAAGTAAACTATTTAAGAAGTCTTGACGATGTAACCATAGTGTTTATGGTATTTCACTGATAATTTGGGTGTTTAAAATATTGCATGAACCAAATCAAATTAAATAAATGTTCCTTATATATGTAACTAATGATCAAGTACTGTGTAAAATCATTCAACTCAGTAAATCTAGAAATCAATAGTTAGATTTTTAGGAAGGTTTGGATCACCGATCAATTTTATTTTTAAAAGATCTGTTGATTTTTTTAAATTCCTGAGCCGGATACTTTTTCTAGTTCCTCCTATTTATATTTCTTTAACTATTAATAAAAATTTCTTTAATTTCCATATTTTATCATTTCTCTTATAACTGGATCGGAGCCAACATTGCTCCAGATGCTTTACAGTTCATTGCACACATACCTCCAGTCATTCCAGCAAAATTTCCAGTTTAAGTAATTAAACAACATTTCCCATCTGATTCATCAAAAGGACTTTCAGAGTCCATTCCACTCAAACTTCACAATTCTTTTCGCATTTACTACTACGAGATCATCAATTTCTGGGTCAAGACAAAAGGGAATCAACTCCTCTTTGCCCACCGGTCTCCATCTGAACTCATTTTCTTCGTCCACCTTTCTTCTTTTGCTTGCAAACAGTCGAGTCCTTCTGCGAGTAAATCGTTTGTCCTCATTTGGTCCAATCTGTTCAGTGGGTCAGCGAACTGCATCTTTGTAATGGCCGTAGGCGAATAGGTGACTCCCCTTCATCCAGCACATAGTTCTTGTACCGTGTATGAAATCATTATAACTCTCATAACTACATGGTAAACCAGCCTTTCCCACAGCAAGGACGTTTTTCAAGGTTGACAATGCTATTATGATCTACCTACTAAACAAACCGTTCATCACTAATTGGAATGAAAAAACAGGAGCTGCTTTCTGTATATGGAAGGGCATTACTCATTACGATCTGTAAACATGGAGTATAGAATGTGTGTGGGCACACTCGTTTTGTGGATACTTGTACTTTCCACGTGCACTACTAAATGTGCTTTAGATATTGTACCTATATATGGTAAGTATTAAATAGTTTTAACAAATATTTCTAAAATCGTGAATTACTCTGCAAGAAAAATCAGTTTTTCAAAAATTTATAATAATTAAATTTATTGTAAACATACAATATCTAACATTTAATATTGTAAAAGAATGTAATCGTTGTAAATTTTTATAAATCCAATTTTTGCGGGAGTTGTGTATTGGAATTTGAGTTGGTTTAAATACAAAGATAACATCATCTTCAGATCATTAACGTCAAGGTCACGGTCTTATTTCTACCTAAATATTATCTATTTTTACATAGATAATGTCTGACCCACATGTTTTAAGGGTACCCTGATTTTTTGCATATTTTTTGTTTGTTTTGTAAACAGATTCATCAGATACCCGAGTTCACATTTTACCAACCACCGACCCGTCGAGGAGTAAACTTAAAAATGATGGAGATTTTGTTGGTGTTGCTGTGCCGCTCAAAACGTTTTCAAGAACAAAAAGAGTTAGAAGAGAAAGACGTCCGAGTTTATTCGATCGAATTCTAGATTATATTCGCGATGGACTGAATTCCTGGACGACGAAGATTTTTAATAGGAGGAATAAACCGGAAAAACTTTTCAAAAAGGCTTTGGTTAAAACTGACGGGAACGAAATTGGAAATGACGACAATCCCAGTGAATATCACGACAACGGTTTCTGGAATAATCGGAAGGTCAACAACCCTTCCTTATCTAGGAAATTAATTCGATTACTGAATACGTTGGACGAAAGAGACGGTACGTTAGTGCAATTGAACTTTTATGTCACTAATTTATGTAATTAATCTTTCAGTTTGTGGAAAACAACTGTTAAAAAGTCACTCCATTCAACCCCGAATTACAGGTGGTTTGCGAGCAAAATTCGGGGAATGGCCTTGGCAAGTGTGTATATTTAGAAATCAATTTTAAAGAAAAAAAAATCGTTTTTCTTTCTTGTTCTTTTTTATTTAATCATTTCAGATCTCACTTCGCCTCCGGGTCGGTACACATTTTCGGCACCAATGCGGAGCCACTTTGCTCTCTAAATATTTCGCAATTACTGCAGCTCATTGTGTTTACAAGTACGTGATTAAAAGAGTTTATTGACGTACGAAATTTTGTTGTTGTTAATTCCTACATCTCGTTTTGTAGCATCCCTACTCATCTATTTAAAGCTCGTCTTGGTGAATACGACTTCGCCTCAGAGGACGAAGATTTGGGTCACGTTGAAGTACCGCTGAGAGCAGTGATCATTCACCCTAACTTTGACTATCCCTCATTACGAAATGATGTTGCATTAGTTAGATTTCGAAGACCGATCCCGTTTCAAGAACATATTTTGCCCATTTGTTTACCAAGACCAAATGAGGATTTCACCAGTCAAACGGCTTACGCTACGGGTTGGGGACGAATGTTTGAAGGTAAATAAACGAGTTATTGAAATTTAAGTTATTATAAAATTATCGTTTATTGCAGATGGACCGACTTCGAATGTACTCTTGAAGACCAAAATGCCCATTCTCAACAAACGCCAATGTGAAAGAATGTTGTGGCAAAACTCTGCGAAAAAACAACGGATTTCTGATGTCTTTTTATGTGCTGGACGTCCAGAAGGCGGAGTGGACGCGTGCGAGGTCTTTTTGAATTTTTTCTTACAAAAAAAATTAAATCTAGGATGTAAGGGATTAAACGAAAAAGTTGAACTTAGTTGATTTTTACGTTTTTAAAGAATGTTGTGACCTACATCACGGTCTGATAAATGCTGGTATTGTTTCTCTAATTTCCAGCGCATTTTTTGGTTGAATTCCACTTTACTTTTTTCTTCATTTCTTTTGCCAGGGTGACTCGGGTGGACCACTTGCAGTTAAAAGAAACGACGATCGATGGGTTTTAGCTGGAATCACCTCTTCTGGGAGAGGATCTGGTTGTGGCAAACCAAACAAACCCGGCTTTTACACACGAATAACTAAATACAGAGATTGGATTTTAAGTGTTTTAGAAGATTATTAAAAAAAAATTTTACTCTTATAAATTTATCTCTATTTGTGATAAATATTTAAATCTCTTTTACTATTAATCTCAGTATTTCAACTTTCCCTTAAATCATATTACAGTATTCTGTACAGCTGTAGAATATTTTCTCACGTTTTAATGTAAAATAAATTGTTTTAAAAAAAAATTTTATATTTCCTACAAAAAAAAAATTGTTCTTATTTCTAGTAATGTGCTTAAACAAATGGAAAAATGTGGTGTCATGTAATTCCAAAAATGCGTTAAGATGTACTATTTAACACACTTGAAACTCAATTCCGTGTTACCCTAAGCAAATTGTGATTCGCTCCAACCAACCAACAAGAATCGAGCTCGGAAGGAGCAACTTTTTTCTTTCTTTCTTAAAGTATGTCATTCCAAATGAGGTTCAGCTCCTCCCTCGTGCTAACTTCCATCTAACTTCCATTAGTATTGCTCCTTTTCACCATCAAAATCAATAACAAGTCAAACTAAGGTAAGTTGCAAACTGAAATGTAAATTTAAAAAGTTTTTAAAAAAATATCCTTACCTGAGGAATAAGATTAACTTAAATGAATGTCAATGACCTGATTCAATAGCAAGGAACAAAATGGCTTCTCTTACATTAATGTTAAATTCTCATGCAAAGAATAAACTATAATAATTACGTGTTAATATTTTAAACATTTTTTTGCTTCTGTTTTCAGTTGGACTTGATGAATCAACTCACGAGCAATGAGAGTGATCCGCCTGCTCCTTTGCTCGTGCCTTTATACGCTCGGAGCACTAGGAATTCGATTAGAAAATGGTAAATACAGGAATCTTCTTTCCTTTTAAATTACTGAGAGTGGTTCTACTTTTCAAGTTTGTGGACGACAATTTTTAAAGAAAAACAACGCACTTTTACCTCGGATTGTGGGAGGAACAGAATCGGAATTCGGTGCGTGGCCGTGGCAGGTAAAGTAGATTAATTAATTAATTAATTAACAAAAGAATAACGTGTAATTGAATTACTCGTTTGAAATCAGGTATCTCTCAGTCGAGTGACTCTCTTCAGAACTCGTCACATATGTGGCAGTACTTTAATAGCTAGAAACTACGTATTAACAGCTGCTCACTGCGTACACGGGAAAGTATTTCTTAAATTAATTTCTTAATTCTTAAAAATTATAAATATTCATGCGATATTTTAATTTAAATTTACATATTCAGAAAGCGGGCTCGAGAATTACTTCTGACTTTAGGCGACCATGACCTTAAGAACAACTGGGAGCCGTTGAAAAGTCAAGAACGGCGCGTGCAATCCGTGCTCGCACATCCTGGTTTCGTGCCGAGCACATTCGAAAACGACTTGGCACTTTTACGCTTTTCTCCGCCCGTCCGTTACGCTCGCAATATCGTCCCCGTATGTCTCCCTGTCAGCGACGACGAACACTCGGACGAATCTGCCATCATAACCGGCTGGGGAAGAATTCGTGACGGTGAAACTAAAGTGCCGCATCGAACGGCAACTTGCATAAAATCCTCCGCCGCCCGCTGGCAATAATTGAGCCAAAATTTGTAGTTTAAAATCACCGCAACTTTTACTTTATACATTGCCAACAGTAGAGGGCTTGGAAAAAATATGCAAGTCGTCATTAACCCTCATCTAAAATTCAACCCATTTTCACACTTAGGTGGAATCATGTCCAATATTCTCAGAGAAGCATCCGTCAATGTCATGAGCAACCGAGAATGCAGGAACACATACGCTCGATCCCCTCTTCGTCATCTAGTTAACATTACCGACGGTTATTTATGCGCGGGGAAAATGGAAGGCGGAATAGACGCGTGCGACGTAATCTTTTTCTTAATTTATTCAAACCTATCTTTTAATCTAAATTTTTATTTAGGGCGACTCCGGAGGTCCTCTTGTGGTGAGAAGGCGCGACAAACGATGGGTGCTTATCGGCATTACGTCATCTGGGTTTGGGTGTGCCCAACCTAATACCCCAGCTTTTTACACACGTGTGTCGCATTACAGAAAATGGATCAAGGAGACGGTGACTAGAGAAGAAATTAAACAAGTGCTTTTAAAAACTTTCCCTGATTTACCTTTATGATATCCACAGTAAGCAATTATCATGTAAATACGAAATATCTACCCGTAAATTCTTTTGTCCCTGCACCATCGTAATAATAAAAAATAATAATAGGGGTATCATAAAACTCAATTTCCTGTCACAAATTGCACGGAAATTTTGATTACAGAGCAATTTTATTATAATTTTGTATTATTTTACTAAACCTTGGAAAAAAGTGATGTTGCCATCGTAATAATATTTTTTTTCAATGAAAAACTATTTTTATATTCATGTTCTTTCGTGTTATATATGAAACAGTAAATAAACTTTCGTAGGTAACTAAGTTGTGTAATCATTAAAATTCCTTCTAAACCAATAAATAACTTTCTGCTTTAAGTGAAAAAACAAATAAAGCAAAGAAATGGGACGTTGTTCTATTTCTTGCCTGCAGCCAACGACAAACTTGAGTCACTGACCACATTTACATGCATACAAACACATTGAGCAGCACGATAATTGTTTTCTTCTGAAAGTTAAACACGCAAAAACCTGTTTTATTGTTCGATTTATTCCTTTATCTTAAAATTCAATTGTGATCTTCGAAAGTTAATTAAATCGAATGAAAATTTCATTATTACTACTACATGATTCGATTTAAAAAAATCTATTGAATAGCCGTCAATGGACTGACATTCCACATGGGCCTTGACATTTCTTTATGAAGGTCTTGGCTCATGATCTCATTTCTTCACTTCATCATAAATAAATGTAGGACACTGGTCCTGCTAAGCCAATACGAGTTCCTTCACCTTCGTCAACAGGAAGGATGTAACATCGTCGTTACAACCATACTTTCAAACCTTAACTTGTGAAAAAGAAAACGCATAACTTTTACCAAAACATTTTAACATCAATTCCTAACTAAATGTTCTACTGAAAGGGATTGGTAATATTGTGTAAGTCCATTCTTCTGTATTCTAAGAAAAAACACTTTCGGATTCTTTTACTACTGGCCCCCAGCCCTGGGTTAGTAGGTGAAGAAAGAAGGGGGACTTGTAAAAAGGAGGACACAGGGAGGAGGAAAGGAACCTCTGAGCAATTTTACTTTCTCTTGACGTTGGCACTGGTAACCGAATGAAAAACAACGCTTGACCCATCTTTACGACTTTAGTGTGTCCTCGGTCAACGCATCAGTCACACTCTTCTTCCTCCCGCACTTCCTCGGTGGAAACGTACGCCATTCAATTACCTACTTGCCAGCAAGCGTTCGTTGTCGCCAAGTGTTTTTTTCTCTTTCCCACAAATCAACAAAGTAGATGAGCGATTCGAACGCTGGATGCCGCAGTTTGAAATGAGGTCAAACCTGCATCATTTTCAAGAAATAGAGGTCAGTAGTTGTAGCAGTAGTTTCTAGTTCCCATTTTACTTGGATACTATCCATTGGCAGGTATACTTTTCGCACCGATAACGGACAACACATTCGCTGGTAAGTTTTGATTAACTTAGTTGTCACTTCAAACATTTTTTTTTTCACAAAGCTTTTTTTTTTTGGAAAAATTTTAAGAAATTTTGCAAATTGTGACCTGAAAGTTTTGGAATTTCAGTTGCGATGTTTGAATTTTTGATGGGGAAAAGTGCATGGTTATGTATGTAACCCTTTAAACTCAGTTTGTAATATAAATTAACGTCCTGGATGCGCATTTGAAGATGACAAGATGGGAAGTGCAGTTTAATTAATAGTAATGTCAATCAGTTGTTATTTCCTGGTAAGGAGACATGCTTCAGAGATCGGCCCTCCACCTTCAACTTGATCCTATTAAACAGTGCAAAGATAACCCAAACACATCCGTTACAACCTGTAGATTCGGTTATGAGAAAAAAAATTAATAAAATATTTAAATTTATTCCAATGAACTAAATGAGTAAAGCATTTTTCTCATCTTAAAAAAAAATATTTTTAGAAAATCCTCTTATTTTATTAGTTTACAAGTGTTCCTACAGTTCATTAACCCTTTCAGCACCATCACATCAAATTTATACATTTTATAAAATCAAATTTTTAAAATTTTTATTTCAATTAAAAATTGAAAAGAAAAATCTGATTTTGAGTTTATTGACCTTATTCTTATTTATCAATAAAAAAAAAAATTTAAATAAATAGTACTCTAAAATTTTAAAAAATCAAGCAATTAAAAAATAATTCCAACATTCTTTCTTAACTGTACCGTCCCAAAGCAAAAATTGATTAAATGTCAACACGCCCATTAACCAATTCGGGTGTGGTTTTCGCATATCTATTTCCGCACTAAACGCAAATCTTATAAATCATTTTCCTGCGCAAATCCTTTTTATCAATTCAATTTCTAAAAAATGTTCAATTCCTGTGAAATTTATTCTCAAACTCGCATTAATCTTTCATATATTCACGCACCCCGCCCTTGCTTGCCCTTGATGTGCGATCGCCTTGCTTCTTCAATACGCGCGGTTCAATGTTCTTTTAGAAATCTTTTCAAAACGATAAAGAAAATAAAAAAGTATAAACTACCTACCCTTATTATTCCACTTGTCAGATTTACAAAGCTTTTATTCAAAATGGCTGTTCAAAATTTCTATCTACACTCAAATCAAGGTTATCTACTATAAAAGCCTTTCACGAGTCCAACATTAACTAAATAGCACAAGAAAGAAATTTTTTCACAATCAAAACCTTTTTATCTACAATATTCCATCTATTCAGTGAAACGTGACGTGCTTTACATCAATCATTTGTGACGTATATCAATATCATTATGCAATAACTGCTTTCGGAATGTTGTTTATGGATCCAAACAATTCTAATAACCCTTCATTTCGAGCACGTTTTCTCCTAGAACCATAAAAAGGAAGTTCTACGACCCTTTTGTCCTTATCGAATACATCACTAGACTCTCCACCAAACATTCTTTGATAACAATTACAGTGAAGCCACCCAGAGCGGTGCTTTCCCATAAATCATGATTTTTAATGTATTTCCTCATTGAGACTGAAATTACATCACAGTTTCAATTCCCTCGCTCTTCTTTTAAACAAAAGTATTACGTATTATCCTTATTTTGTTTATATTCCCAATTTTCCCTCATTTGTAAAGAGGAGGAGGGGAAGAATCACGGCTGAAAGGCGTTGCTAGGTAGGCGAGCGTGAAAAAAAATAAACCCAGTGAAATGTCCACTGACCACCCGAGGCTTTGCACTTAGTGTATGTCAGGTTAAATGAACTCGATCTAGGCTACAATGCAGTGTTTTATCCTATCAAAATTTTCCTCGAGTGGCGCCTCCTGTGAACAATTTGCTGTAAAATTTTCGACATCGATCAAAAGGTCCTTAATAGGTAGGCATTGACCGCTGGAACTTCACTGTCGCTATTAAAAATCTAGGGCGATCAAATGCGATATTAATTACCTGTGAAGTGAATAATGCTGCAGTGAGAACAAACAGTGGAGTTTTCTTTCACACCTTTAAGTGCTTCAATGTAGCATCCTACATTATTCCCTCATCATGGAAATAATAAATTTTTTTTAAAAAAAAATCCCACAATTTAAAAATAAAATTTGAAGTCTTAGATCATTGACATTTTGAAATTCAAAACGTTAAAAACACGAATAAATTAATTGCACAACATGATACCTCAGTTCCTTAATATTTCGTCTAAACAAACACATAAATTTCGATTTTATCTTAAATTAGTCACAGGTGACACCATTGGTATTAGATGACACAATTTTTTTTTTTTTAATTTAAAAAAAATAAATTTTTTTTCTAGTTATAAGGATTTGGGTGTGAATTATAATAAGGAAAGTTTTTCCCCCTTTTTCACTCCCAACACTAGATCGGGCAGTGATCTACTCTCGCGGCCAGCACTCACTCCGTTTCCCCACTGACCCGATTGCGGTGGGCTTTTGCTTTTAGGGTCAACATCCGCAGGACCCGCTTCGCACAACCACACATCAGCTGGTGTCTCCGATGCAACATACAGCTCAAAGACGGGAGCATGGAGCAGCGTGGACTACGCAATAACGGCTATAAACTAGGATGTCGTGATTAAAATTTAACAGATACAAGGTAAGAAAGTTATGTTAAAATGAAAAGTTTTTTTTATCATTCATTTTTTTAGTAGTAACTTAAGATTTGAATTTTTATTTTAACTTAAATATTATAAAACTATTTTCGTTTTATACAACGAGAATATATTTTTTAAATAATTTTAAAAAAAAATTTTTGATTATAGGTCATTATATTTAATTTTATTAAGTTATTAATTTTTTTTATTTATTTAAAAAATTTTAATTTAACTTTTCTTAATTTTTAAAAAAAAAATTAGTTATTAATTTTTTTCCATTTTTCGTGGAAAAATGTTTCGAATATTTTTTTTTTCTTTTACTCTCAGCTAAAAAGTTGTGATATTTTCTTATCTTGTTTTAGCTAATTTAGCTAATTATCACGCTTTAGTAAAACACAACAAAAAGTCTTAAACTCGCAGTCACAGTTTAAAAGTGACATTACACTTCTTCTGCCATGCAGTGCAGTGAACTTAGTCTACAGTTCGTGGCCTACATTTATGGCGAACAACTTTTATTAACAATTCATGGCCGCCATTCCATAAAATTATTTTTCATAACGTCACATTTTTACCCTTAATTTATAGATTAAAAAATTCCTTAAAAAAATTTATGACATTATTTTATCATTTCATTTTCACGTGACCCAGCAAAAGCGCCCCATTAAAGAGACAAAAAGAAATTTCTCTGGTAACATATATAAAACCAGACAATGAAATATTCATTTCCTGGTAAATAAAAATAAAAATATCACACATAAATAAGGTAAAGAAAGAATTGAGGCTATAAATTCAAAAAACAACAACAAATAAAAAAATGGGTTTTGGATTTCGAGAACTCCGAAGAGAAAATCTTAAACCGTTAACCGAAAGTGACATCATTTCTCCTCTCCTTTAGGTGTGCCATGTTCCGCTTCTACATCCTCCTCATCTGTTTAGGATGTTCTTGCACTATTCGCCTAATAAACGGTCAAAGAATTTTCCCAGAAGAGGATGTTGGATTCCAAGACAGAAGAGGTTCCTTTTTGGGTAATAACTCGATGAATATCGCTTAATAACTTCCGTCAACAATAATAATACACCATATCTTGATTATACTTTTCGTTTTCCCTTTCTGTCAGATCGGACGAGGAAATTCGTGGGCCTATTCAATTCCATGATGGGCGGAGTGCCCGATTACTGCTTCGTTGGCGGCAAGAAACACAGTTGTCAGTTCTTTCTCATGTGCCTTGTCTCTGGAGGCGAACCCCAGGACGGGTGTGGAAACAACTTTCTCTACAGATGTTGCCCACCCAGAGGACACAATAACGCGGCGCCTGTGCATAGTAGCAATGCCATAAGTCCTGCCGTGGCTTCGATGCCTCCAGGATTCCATCCACCGGGATTTGGAAACGGTCCACCCTTTCAGCCTGGCCCTTTTCAACCAGGACCTTCTCAGGGATTTCTTCCCCCAATTGGGCCAGTTATTAATGACCCAAGTAAGATTTTATCGATAATAACGACCGTTAGTCTTGTTTTTGAGGAAAAGAATGGAATATTGTATAACCCACTCGTGTCCTGGATATTACTGGAATGAATCGTATCCATTAGTAGTTACAATGGGATGTTATTAGTGCGTTGACTGGATGTTTAGAAATCACTTTCGTTCCAAACACCCTGTCTAATTTGACTTTACATTTAACTAAAAGTTAATGACCTCTATACTCTATTAAGTTGTCTGAAGTGAAGGTTTAATAGTTGAGTTAATTTGACCTAATTTCACTTACATTTACATTATTTTCTCAACTTCAATTGTACTACTTTTAAAAGGGGAGAGAGGAAAACTATAGATAATTTAATTAAATTATTCCAAATTTCAATTTGTTATAACGTATATAAATTCAACCAATTTAAATACGAAATTTTTCATAATTATTAGAAATCTTTGTCCTTTAAATTTTCGAGGAAGTTCAAGTCGGTAACATCTATGGAGTAATTTAAATTTCATTGGAATGCACGTGCACTCAACCAAACACATCGCAAACACCGCCCGCACGTTGCTTGTGGTATCTTGTTGCTATGCAGTAAAGCAATGCAGCAAAGCATAGCGACCAAATACTTGTTTAACTGCTTTGATAACTGCGAGAAAAAACATGTGCGACACGCTATGTGCCGTTGCGAACAATTGGACTGACGACTCATTTCTAGACGTGTGATGTGATCTGTGAGCAACCTTCGGTTTCTCGAGGGTTAAGGGTATTAAGCTACCCTAACGTTTCTAATTGGTACCCGAAGACAAAATAGGGCAGCCTTTTATCTCGCATCCTGTTGCGTTTTTTAAAATACAAATATTATAAATTTTTATTTTTCAGCCCTAAGGTTGCAAAAATTTTATCATTGTAAAATCTCTATTCTACTAAAAAGAAAAATAATCGATTGAAAAAGTTGAAAAAGAAGAAGAAAAAGATGAGAACAGAATGACAACTTATTTTTTTTAAAAGGGAGATAACGCGATAGAAACGTGAAATATCGATAAAAAGTGAAAAATTAAGAGAAAACGCCAGGAAAAAAAAAGAGAAAAAAGGATTACCATCAACTAAATAAGAAACGACAGAAAATTTTCCACAAAAATTAAATCAAATGATGAAATGACATTAAAAATTAATATTTAATCATTCCTTTCTTTTATTTACAGGATGTGGTCAAAGAAGACCAATGTTCCGATCAGACGTGGCTCAAGATAGAATTGTAGGAGGCAACGATGCTGGCTTTGCAGAGTTTCCTTGGATGGTATTACAATTCCCTACCCTTTATCTCACATTACTATTATTAACTTTCACACACAACGCCTCCTATTGCGATATCCTCCGTATTGTCTCAATCTAATGACCTCTCAAGACCATATCTAACTTGCATAAGTACCTATTGTTCTATTTACGACCTTTTCCAACAAAGGTGAAACCCACAAAGTCCCTGATCTGTGAAATAAAATTGTCACAAAAAAAAAAAAAAAAAAAAAAAAAAAACAATTCAAATTTCAATTTTAACCCTCATTTCTTTCATTTTTAGGCATTTATCAGGATAGGTGCAAGTCGATGTGGAGGATCATTAGTCAATCAAATGCATGTGGTGACTGCAGGCCATTGTGTCGCCAGGTAAATGATTATTCCACCTTTAAATAAAGCCTCCAGAATTACCTTTCTATCGCAAGCACGTTTTAAAAAAATATTAAAGTAGAAGGGGAATAAGGTTAATTAAATTCAACTGCGTCAATGAACTTGACGACATGCACATCAGCAGAGCCACCAACCAAAGAAACAACTATGTTCTAGTTCCCAACTAGGATCATAGGTGTCGACACCAACACATACCTTTAAATTTAGTCACTGCAACACAGACATGAGCTTTAAATTAAATTTATTTTGGCACGTTTGGTCATTGGATTAAAATTTTAGTATTTATTATTATTTTTGTTTTACAAAAGGTAAATTTTTAATTGTAGAATATAATTGCTTAGCCATTATTTCAAACTCCGCTCGGTTTAACATTTGGCATTTAGGTGTGGACAATTTAATGAAATGCTAAATTTAGAACGGAAGAATTTAAATAAAATTTTTTCCCTTACAAATTGCGAATAAAATTATAAATACTTAACAAATAACATGAAATTATACAAAATTAATTATTTAAAAAAAATTTAAAAATTGCACTAAAAAATTTAAGGCAAATTTTAGCACTAAGCACCGCAGGTATATCACATTCACGGTGTTCCTCTTTTTGCCTTTCAATCCTCTCCTTTCCCTTTCCCTCGCTACTCTCCACCCAGACTCGTTCTTGATTGTCCTCGTCCCGTACCCACGCCCATGGGACTCTTCCATCCTCCTTGCAGAGCTTCTCCAGGTCAAGTGACTGTAATTCTGGGCGACTACATCCTCAGCACCGAGATAGAACCCTTGCAGGCCGAGTCGTTCGCCGTCACCACCATCCGGGTGCATCCCAACTTCCAATTCACGCCCGAAGCCGACCGTTTCGACGTCGCCGTGCTCCGGCTCGACCGGCCCGTAATGTACAAGCCTCACATATCACCCATCTGTATTCCCTTCAAAAACGAAAATTTCGAAGGAATGGTTGGCTACGTCGCTGGATGGGGAGCCACCGAAGCAGGTAACATCTATTCTTGTTTACTTTTATTCTTTAAGAAGAAAAAATAAATAAATAAGGAAGCCATACATCAGCTTGTGGCAGCTTATTGTATTGGATTAAACTTTGAACCGTCAAATATAAGATTAGGTTGCCAAGAGTGTAATAAAAATATTTTTCTATATGAAAAATGTTATGTTGTCTGTTACAATTTACAGGCTCAAGCGTCCGACCCCGTGCCCTTCAAGTGGTGGACGTGCCCATCATTCCAAACCACGTATGTGAAGCGTGGCATCGACAAAAAGGAATCAGAGTGACTATCCATGGAGAGATGGTCTGTGCAGGATACCAAAACGGAGGCAAGGATTCGTGCCAGGTAATAATGACAAATCAAGTGTTGTAATGTGTAAAAACCATTCATTTCCTCATTAAAAAAGGAAATTTAGAATTAGTTTTAAATTTATCGAGAAATTTGCATATTGCTCTTTAGTTGTTTGATAAATGCCATATTAAGAGCGCATTATTGACACCTGAATGAATTGCAAGCAATTCTTTCCCACGTAATTGCCTCTATGCTGAGGAACTCTACCAATATTTATCTTCAACTCGATAAACTCGATTTTTTTCTCTAAGGATGCATCGTTTATTGACTTTTACTTCATTTTTCAATAGGGAGACTCTGGTGGACCGTTGATGGTCAACAAAAACGGAGTTTGGTTTTTAGTAGGGCTCGTTTCCGCTGGTTACTCCTGTGCACAACGTTTCCAGCCGGGTATTTACCATCGTGTGTCCTTCACGTCAGATTGGATATCGCTCAATATGAACAGCTAACACAAAAAACTCTTCTAGTGCCTGCACAAACGAATTCTTTACGTCACTGCAAGGTGGCAGAGCAAGAAACTTTTGCACCAGTTCTTTTTGTGCCCGGTTGTTGTTGCTATTGTGTGATTGAGGAAACAGACAGAGAAATTGAAAATCCAATATTTAATATACGCAGTGAACATTTTTTTCGTCACTAAATAACATTTTAAGAGAGACAAGAGTGCGATTTTTTTCTTGTTTTTTTCAACTTGTTTTTTCTACCATTTTCTCCCTTGTATATTTCTGATTTTCTTTCTTTTCTGTTTTATTTCAAATGTAATGTCAAGGTTCTCTTTGTCTCAAGAGGTGAAAAACGTTTTTTTCTTACCACGAGCGAAGGAAAGTAAGATTTTTTTTCCACGTTGAAAGTCGAAGAAAAGTAAAATAAATGCGCCAAAGTGTAATAAAAGAGGAAAATTGAAAAACGAAAAGAAAAAAGTAACCGGATTTAGGCAATTTAAGCTAAATTAAAGAATAAATAAGGCAAGAAAAATTGAAGTGCAGATTTGTTCTAGTCAATTAGGTAAATCTGTATGGAAAATTCAGTCTTGCGTTACAAATATTTTTTTAAATGTCTTAAGCTGAGTGAACAAATATTTTTTAAATTAGTCAATTTGCTGTAGATGGTTTTAATATAATATTTTTAAAAATTTATATCAATTAGGAAATAGAATCACAAATTAGGTAAACGAAAAGTATTTTTCTACAGTCACAAGAAAAACTGTAAATTTTGAAATGGTTTTAGTAAACGGTGAATTAAACAAGTGGGGTTTATCTGTTACTGTTAATCAACTTCACATCTATAATTTCTTTCACAAAATGTCATTTACAAACCTTATTTTCTCCTTTCATAATTAATATTTAAATTAAATATTTAAAAAAAATTAAAAATGTATAGTTATTTTTCAGTATTTTTACAGTAAAATGTGCTACATCACGTCACGTGTATGGGACTAGCCTTACCTTTTAATTTATAAAAAAAAAATTTAGGTGAATTGTACACACTAAATAACAAAAAAAAAAAAATTCAACACCATTCAAACAAGATTACCAAAAAAAAAAAAAAAAAAAAAAAAATCCGTTTTACCATTTTTAAGCTATAAACACGTTTATTACACAACATTATCACAACATTAAAATAATCCTCAAGTTCAGGATTATGAACTCAATTTTAATTGACAGTGAAGCCTCAAACTTCTTTTGATCGATTCTACTAATTACCCCGCGTAAAGGCCAGTTATTGAGCCGTAAAGTGAAGAAACAAAACAATCATTCATCCCTAATTGAGATTAAATCAACTTTAGGTACAAATGAGGTCATTCAAAGGAAACAAGGTCTAGTTCAAATAAGTCAAAATTTAATAACCATTTTTTTCTTCATAATTTACTTTTATTATTTACACCCATCTCCGGCTCTTGACACCCACCTTTGTGAGCCCTGAAATCCAAATCCCCCTTACCCCAAGGGCAAAACAAGGGAGGGAGACCGGGAGGGGCTATCACGGTCGAGCAACACGGAAGTGCAACGGCTCAACGACCCACATCTACCTATGGAAATCGCTCGAGGCTTGTAGTAGGCCCAGCGTTCTAGCAAACTAATGGACGGAGCTATTCTCTGCGCGCGCTCGCTCGCGCGGCTTGCTAACCCACTTCTTCATTGACAACTGCACACTCCATCAACATATTTCAACATAAAATATTAGCCGGTGGTTTTATTCGATCAAAATATTTGTGTCACTCGCAATCACTTCGTTTCTGCATTTCCGTTCACTCCAGGGTGATGCCGCATCTCGGGTAAGTTAATTAATTTATTTTCCCTTGTTTTTTCCTCCTTGGGAGGTATTTGGAGCTGTTGTTGTGATAACCTTCGAAGGCCAATACGGTTAAAAGAAGAAGCATGTTCTTCCCAATTATATCAACTTTTTGCTGCACGTGTTAATGAGCTATTGTCAAGAGAATCCTTCGTTTTTTTTCCTTTTTTGTTCAGTAAATGAACATCCGTTAATTAAAGATTTCATCTCCGAATCAATAACATCTTAGTATTTAATTAAAACCTTCTTTTATCGCTTTATATGCGGGCCGACCTTGACTTCTAACCTTTTGCAGCCGCTAAATACTGAATTTTAGTAAGAAATATTTCGAAACGAACGAGCGAATAATTTGTAAGCAAAATCCTGTTCTTTTGATTGATGACAATCAACAATGAACCGTATAAAGCGTTCGAGCGAGGATTCAACGTCCTATAAAATTACCAATGTCACCTAATTCAATATGATCAGGTGAAGGTTGACGTCAGAGTTTAATCTCCAAACAGCAAGCCAGTTTTCATAAAAACCGGATCAGAGGCCAATGGTAACAAACAGGTGTTGAGAACGGAACTCGAGGTTAAAATGTACTCATGGACATCCATTTCAGCGAATCTTCGAACAATAGTGAGAATTTCCGGGTCGAAAACTTAGAAGAAAAAAAATCTGAAGGGGCATGAAAAATATTTAATCACGTCACATTGACTTGAAAAGAATAATCTTTAGCTAAAAGGGAGAGGGGAAAAACAAAGTGCTCAATTAAAGTCAACAAGAGGAACATAATGAAACAAATTAATTTCTGACAAGAAAGACTTATGTTTATTTTGTTTTTTGTTTTTAAAAAAAAACAATGTCAAAAAACAAAAACAAAAAATCAAGCCTTTCAAGTTTACTCTTGGGCCAAGGTTAAGGCCTGTGTGACAATGAAGGAAAAAAGAAAAGAATTTCTAGAACATCTATTCAATTTGATATCAGCTTGAAGCACTTTTTCGATTACTTCCAGGAGGCGGTTTGCCCAAATAGTTTTGCCCAAACTTTCTCCGCTTTTAAGACAAATTCTTGTTTCTTCCACTCTGGGAAATCGAATATGCAAATCTCGACTGGCGAAATGTTCTAAACGTAAAACATACACGGGGGATTTCTTGGCAGCTCCGTTCTCTTCTATGCAACCTAACATGAAAGTGCGACCTTGCTCTGGGCCAAGGCAAACCGATTGACGGCACTGGGTTAGCAGACTGCACTTATGACCCCGGCGGGGCTGCCAGCCTCGACTGCAAGGCGCCTGCCTGCCTGATCAAATGCGTTACCTTATATGTCGCTTGAATAAATATATTTATAATTTTAATTAAATTAATTGCAGATTATTGTGATTACTTTAATTAATTCTGTTTTTAAATTCTGTTTTAAAAACATCAAGTGATATTGTTTCAGCAATAACTCGAAAATAAGATCATTAATAGGGCAACAATATTTATAATTTACTACAATGGTTTTATATCTTGTTTATTTTATAGTGTGTTTTTGTTTATTTCTTTATTTTTTGCTGTTTCTTTCAATTTTTCAATTTTTTAAAAATTTTATTTGTTTTTTGATTTAATATTTTATTTTAGTGTTTTTCAGCGGAATAAGCGATGAACTTGAGGCAATGGTTCTTTCTAGTCACGTGTTTAGGATCGTTGATGTGTACGGTAGATGCTAAGAGCAAATTTCAAGGTAACTTCCTATACAAACTCGTCCTAGACACCTCATTTGCAAATATTTTTTGAGAAAAAAAAATTTAACTGATACAGCAAACTTACTATCTGCATAAACTTAATATTTAAAATTATTAAAATTCCCAAACCAAACTGACACGTTCGTTTGCAACGATCATGACCTGAGAGTTCTTACCGAGGTTGTCACTTCAGGACATTTCATTAAAAAATAATAAACAACAATAAAGAAATAACTAGAAAAATCTCATTTCTCTACTTTCAAGCACGTATTTTCCCGCAACTCTTGGGTTTACCCAGCACTTGTTTCTACGAGGGAGCGCAATATCGATGCACTTTCATCCTATTTTGCTGGCTAGGAGGAGGACGATTTGTTAACAGCTGCGGTGCAGGTTGGCTTTTCACCTGCTGTGTGCCTAAAAGCACTCAAAGTAGAACCGACCTCATCATCACAAATGGCCCTGTTATCAACAATCTCAGTAAATTGATCGACATTAATCTCGCGTTCATAAACAATACAAAACCACTATTTTATTATGCAGAATGCGGTATGCAAATCGCACCTTTCAGCGACAGGATCATCGGAGGGGAAATTGCCAGAGGAAGCACTGAGTTCCCGTGGATTGTAAGAGATTAATGGAAAAACAGTCAACTGAAATTTATTCACTTTGTTTTCCTCTTTCACAGGCTCATGTCAAAATCAATGGATTTCAATGTGGTGGCGCCCTAGTCAACAATTTTTTTGTCGTCACAGCAGCTCACTGTGTGCGGAAGTGAGTTTATTTGACCTCACAAATAACATAGACGAATTTTAAAAATATAAAAATAAACATTGCCATGCAATATAATTTATGAGACGATTTCGAATTATTCATTCCTCTTTCAAACTCCTTTAATAGTACAGTCAAATGGTTAAATCCTGATCAACAAATAAGTTACTTCCTGTGCCCTATGGCCAATTTTAAGATCTGCAACTGTTCTGACTCGAGACTTGATGGCTAAAGCCAATTATTAGTTTACCATCAAAGGTTTCATACCTGTCATTAAGACAAGAATGGCTTTAGGGGTGTAATAACTAAATAATCGAGTCAAATTTAAAAGGAGAATAAAACCCGAGGAAAATTTTAAGTATCAAAACAATGTAGCATTATTTATAAATTTTTTTTTATTTCACTTTCAGTGCTCGTTTGGGAGCCATCACCGTAGTCTTGGGAGCATTCGATTTGCAAGACAAGAAACCATCAACCAGTGCTGTGTATGGAGTCGTTGAAAAACGCCTTCACCCAAATTTCCAATACATGCTCACTCAACCGGATCGGTTCGACGTTGCTCTGCTTCGCCTAAACAGACAAGTCGATTTTAAAGACAACATTCGACCCATATGTTTACCTAATAGCGGAAGAAACGCCGAAGGATCTCTGGCAGTTGTTGCTGGTTGGGGGAAAATTGACAACGCACCTGGTACTTATGACCACATTATCATTTACATTTAAGATTTCAGATAAAAAAAATTTCAGATAAAAAAAATTATTTTTTTCTAAATCCTTTCACTTCACTTTAACCAACAGGTGCAATTACCCATTAAGGAAATCAGAGCTGGTTTGCACTTGTCAACCTTGTCTAGCCACTTTTTTCTCAACTTTATACTTTATGCAAATCAATGACAATCTCGTCATAAAAACTCAAATTACTTTTCCCAGCTCTAATATTCACAATTTTCATCTCTTAAATTGATAATTAACGAATGCAATGCGGTGCGGTTTCGCATCGATAGCAAAAAATTTAAAATAAATGGATCTAATAAATAAACCAGCTCGGATTGGTTTAGTAGAAAATCTTTCATGTGAAATTTCAGAAACTTCAATTTTTTTATTATCCAAACGATTCGACTTCAACATCCAGGATCAATACTTGACTGTATGTTTTTTTTTCTCCTCAAGGCAGCCGCACGGGGACCAATATCTTACAGAAAGTTGCTGTGCCTGTCGTTTCCAATGCTGAGTGTGTTGGTTGGCACGCGGAAAAGGGTATAGAATTACAACTATACGCCGAAATGCTTTGCGCCGGATACAGGGATGGCAATAGAGATGCCTGTTTGGTATGAATAAATTTCAAAAATCGATTATCATTTTAAAAAAAATATAATTCAAATTTCAGGGCGATTCAGGCGGCCCACTGATGACATTGGACAACGGGAGATGGACACTTATTGGGATCACGTCTGCCGGGTTCGGATGCGCGGTGGATAGACAACCTGGCATTTATCATAGGGTTGCGACCACTGCAGCTTGGATTTCGTCCAATATTAACTGAGGCTTAACGAAATTCATTTTGAATCCCAATTTTTGTATTTTTATTTCAAATGTCACGTCTTTCTTCGTGTTCAATAACCTACCTCAATTTTGTTTTGAACACTATTTCTTAACTAACATTTTTTTGGTAAGGAATTTTTATTCTGTACAACTTTTTTAAATTTTACTTTAATTAACTTGTTTAATCTAATAAATTATTCTTTTTAACAGTGTACCTAATTAATTTAATATTTAATAATGTACATTCAAAATGTATTGACCCTGCTGGCTCAGAAATTTTAAATTTGAAATGTATTTTTCTATTTACCATTTCGCATTAAAATGAATTGTAAAACTGAGAATTTAAATTGTCTTTTAAACCTCAATCGTGATTTTGTTCAGAGAAAAATCGGTGCCATCTACAACCAAATACAGCACAACAAAGCACTAAGGGGATTGCTATCAAAATAATCCATAAAAACGATCGATTCTTTTGAAATCAAATATCGTACACGGAAGGATCCGATTTATTCCATTCATATCATGTCAAAGCATTAATATATTGAAAGTTTTTTATTTTATATAATTCTTTATGTCATCCATTAATTTTTATCGCTTGGTGCGATAAATAACTTAAATTTATCTTGTTTACAATGAATTACATTCACTTGAATCGAAGGAACTCAAGAATTTTTTTATATCTTTTTTTCTTCGCTATTTTCATTCTAAAATAAAATATCGGTTTTTGAAATATAAAAAAAATTCCTCAGTCAAAGATTGAGAAATATTTCCAATTACATCTAATGATTTATGTATGATTTCATTTCATCTGTATTGCAGTTTATTTTATAATTTTAAATATAAATACAAAACAACATTTTTGATATATATATCGTTATACAAACTGAAAATTTTAAGCCTCTAGTTGTATTTCGACAACTGCCACTTCATATTAAACATCAAATTAATCAAATTTTTACCCTCATTTGCTAACTTAATTAATCCCATTGCAATTTAAAGCTTCTCCAGCAACTTCAAAATTCAAAATTTCTTAAAAGTAACAACAACGAAAAAAAAAGAAAAAAAAATCTTGAAGTAAAATAAAAATTACTTTCGAATAAGAAATCACAAATCTGGTATCCGCTAAAAACGCAAAAACTAGTCTGAGTAAGAAATCAGGTGTTCTTGTACTGTATGAATCATGTCGGGGAAGATTGCTAGAGGCAGAGGCAAGCCTAGCTCATTTTCAACTTGCGCATGGCCAGTGAACTTATGACACCAAACACTGCCGAAAATGACGACCTTGAGCTACCTTGGCGGCTGACCTGGCATTGCTTCTCCCTTTCCCTACACCACTAACTAAACACGCAGATGCACTTCACTGGATATTGATTGTACGCCTTCTCAAGCCAGGTAAGGAATATTCATTACCTTTACATTCACTCAATTAAAGAAAGAAAATTACTCCAATATCACAAAATATTTTTCAGAAAAATTTTTTGTTAAAAATTTAAAAAATTAAATTAATTATTATTATTCTGCAGCCAAGTTTTGGGTGAAAAATGAATTAAAATAGATATCTTTGTTTTCTCGCTACCAAATCTACCTAGTGTTTAAAAAAAAAAAAACATGCAATTGCAATAGAAAACCAAGCGGAAGCTCCTTCTTTTTCACACCCAATGATAAAACAACAAACAGGTTTTTTCATGGATGGTTGTACAGACCTGCATAAAATGTATACCCAATTAAGAAACTCATAAAATTAATTCAGTTCCAAGCCAAAAGTAATGGACTACTGAAAAAAAAAAAACTAAATTTATTTTATTTGAAATGTCAATCACAAATCATTTCAACATCACATCTATGCATAAAACGACGTCCTCGCTACACTAGATTGATCAACAAACTGATAAAACCTATTAAGCAACGGTATAAGGTCAATAGTACATTTCATTACCCTCTGATTCATCCAGCACCATAAAAATTAGAAGAAATTATATCTCTTTTCTCGTGTTAATTCCCCTGCTCGGTATAAATGAAGATAAATTCGAGTCAGGTTACCACACAATAGATTTAACTGGATTTAGAAATGTCATACGGCCATCTAGGGCCGGCACCATCGTCTTGATGATGAAGTCCACTTGACCTCACACCTGAACAAAAGGCACCTAAATATTTCATTTCCCCCTCCTTTTCCTCTGGTGCGGAAACAGCCTACCCCCGCCCTCTCATGCCGCGAAAAATTACTGAGGCCACTGTGTTAATAGCTCAAATCCTTCGCTTCTTTAGCCATTACCACTGCTAACCCACATTCGGTACAAGTCACGTGACCTCATTGTACTGCATTTGCTCGAAATAGAGGAAAATATCTGTCTCGTCAGTCGGTTGCTACGGTATCTGGCCAGAAGAAAGCAGCTGTGGCTCCTTCCAGGGGTAGAAACACCACAATGTTAAGGTAACTATACAATATCTCTTATTCTTTTTAATTTAACTGGTCGGTTTTTTTTATTATTTAATAAGAATTTTTGAAATTTTATTTGAGGAATTTTCGGGAGCATTTTAAAAATCGCGATTTTATTCCATCGATAAATGAAATGTTTTCAACAAAAACTTTATCACTTACAATTTAAAGTTCAAACTGTTAAATGCTGTTTTAAAAACTCCGGTTTCAATTCACCCCAAAAACAAATTGATATTAATGCGTCAATTTGTATGATAATCAAGCCTACTTCGTAAACTGTCAATGTTATTTCCGTAACATGAATTACTATCATTTCCCGGCATTAGTAAAACGAGATCAAACCTTGAATTTATTCTCCACATTTTTTTCTCGTCTGCTCAAACTACAAGTATAAATGTTAGTGGAATGGCGCTAGATTGGCTGACTTCACTTTGGCCCTGCTGCTCTAATTCCTTTAGCAGAGGCAACCAAAATTCCGGTTCAGCACGTCAAGGGAAACAGTAAGACAGCCGAAATGGCTGTATTTGGCCCGTATCACGTGGGGGACTACCGACCATGCGTTCCTAAACATCTAATCCCTTAAGTTACCATCTATTTATTTTTAATTATTTTTTATTCGAATTTTTTTTTAATCGGAAGTAGTAATTAAGTGATATTAAATTTCAATTTTGGAAAAAATGAAACAATATGTCATTGTGTGGGTACAGTAGAGGTGATTACTTTTGGCACATAAAATCAGTGGCCCATGGTGAACAACCCGGGAATGACGAAATGGGTTTTACTCCTGCAATAATGTTTCACCTCGGGTTATTAATGACTGTCAGAAATTTATTAAGAGAAAGGAAAAAATCCAAATAAAAAAATGTAGAATTTGTGCGGAAATTCTTGACAATTACTCAACCAATAATTCCTATTCGTTGTATAATCGCATCAACCTCCTTTCATTATTTATTTAAAAGTCTATTATTGCTTTGAAAATAGGCAAAAAGTTACTCAATTCAACTAAACATAAGTCTCATTCTTTTCAGCGCGGAAGAACAAATGTAATATCAACAAAAGATCACTGCACTTACAAAAAAAAAATTATGAAAAAAATCTATTTCCTATCATAGCTATCTAAAATCGCATTAGAAAGTGCAAATCGAAAAATAAAAAATAAATTTATCGAAATATTTTTTTTTATACTTTCAGATAAAACCAATTATTTCTCTCGCAAGAAAAAATGCACTCGAATAGTGCACACATTTTCATAACAATCATCTCGTGCTTATGGAGTCTGGCAGTAGCCAGGAGTTACTTGAGTCACAATTCGACCCAACCTCAAGCACGAAGTATATATGGAGGTGGCGGTTTTCCACTCAACATGCCTCCTCCTCCATCTCAATATCTGTCAGGAAACATCCCAAATCACGACTCCAGCAGAACCTTCGATTTTTTTGACTTCAGTCGCGCTTTAGTCGGTGAGTTGAGTTATTAGACCAACAAATTCTCGTCGCCTCATTTGACAGACCTTTTTTCCAGCTACGTCCTTACTTATTAGCAAATTTCATTTCCTGTTTTGCCGCTTTCCAGCACTTTCATTTAAATAAAATTTCACATCAAACGACCTCCAGGAACCCAATTACGTATTCTTACATTCACGCCCTTAACCAGCAAATCAACAGCTTTAAATTGGACTCGCGAGACTTCAAATTTATTGTTTTTATTTTACGCATTAAATTCTTTTTTCAGTTTTCAAGCAGACGTATCAACTTTACAAAGCTCTCAGAGAATTTAGCGCTCCATGTAAGTGCTGGTGCCAAGTGACAAATTTTTCCCATTCTTTACGGTGTAGGTCTAGCATGCTAATAGATCTCTATTCCCTACAAAGATAACTAATTTACCCTCACCGAGTTTTTTACAAATTTTTTTAATCTTCAGCGTTAAATTATTTTTTAATGGAATTACTCAGCTTTTTTGCTCATCTTTTTTAACGAAAAGGGGGGAAAAAAAGAGAAAAATGTTTCTTCCTAGCTTAATTACAGCACTAAAGTTCCATTTATTTCGTGAGAAACTAAATTGAAAGTCATTGGTTTAATGAACATAGTGGAACATTCTTCAGCCTTAGTTTACTGTAGTTGAGATTCAATTGGTTTCTGTGTTTGTATACATTCACCTGTCCTGCACCTTTCAGTCAACAGTTCACGCCGATTGCACCTGCAAATCCATACTATTCTATCGAATTTCCAACTTTGCTGTGTCTGTAGACAATAGTTTAAAGAAATTCTTGTTTGGTACGTCTGTTACTTGGCCCAGTTCAATAAATTCATTGCTGGTTTCATTTATAAATGAAAATAATGAATTTCAAAAAGGTGCAGAGCAAGTGAAAAACTAAACAATGCATGAATTTTTTTGTCAGAAAAAAATATTATTTTTTCTTTTGTATATCATTTTCGATTTATTTTTCATTCTAGTTATTCCTCAAGCTTGCCATCATCAGGGTACCAAGTACAACTGTGGATTTAGTGTATCATGTATCTTCCAAGGGTATCGGCCATTAGATTTATGCAATGGAGGAATGATTTGGAGTTGTTGCGTCCCGAAAGAAGGAGCTCCTGTAACTCCAACATCTGCAACGCTTGTTCAGCACGCAGGTCAGTTGTCACGAAACCAACTAGTTTATCACTGTACTTAACTATTTGACTTAAATTTCAAGAATGTGGTCGTTCGTCGGTCAGAGCAGCCAAAGTCGTGGGAGGAATGGATACTCAATTTGGAGCTCATCCTTGGATGGTAATATTAATTTTAATATTTAAAATTTTGTTGAAAAAAAATTTTTTTCTTTACGTAAGGCTGCCATTATCAAGCAATCGTTTCTAAGCAAAAGGATTGCATGTGGAGGTGCTTTGCTCAATGATAGATGGGTTGTAACTGCAGCACATTGCGTGTACAGGTAATAACGACTTATTATCGCTTCAGTTAACGAAGCACGAAGTGAAAAAAAGCAGTGACACAAAAATGTTCACGGTTTTTTATTGTGCCCGCAAATGGATAAATGAAGATCCGTGTGCCCTAATTTCGTGTTTCTAATTGTTATTGTCATCTACGGATGGATTCAACTTTAATTGAGGATTTTGTCTTACTCTATCTTACTCCCAGAAGGGCGGGGCATTCATTAACAAGGTCATATTGGGTTAGGAGTTAGTAAGCGGAAGGAGGACATCCTTCCCACTTCCAAGGTCAGTGGGTTAAAAACACAATGAAAAGCCGTAATGGGAACGAGTTTGAGTCAATAATAAAAATAATGTCATTTTTACTCGTTATTATTTGAAAAATTTTAGTGTCTTATGATTTTTTATTGCTATTTCTCACAAAGCACAACGCCCAGTGGATTAAAAGTTCGACTAGGCGAATGGAACGTGCGCGAACAAAGTGAAAAACTCGCGCACGAAGATTACGAAGTAGATCGAGTCGAGATTAATCCGAGCTATAATCCGGGTGATTTTCGCAACGACGTAGCGCTAATACATTTGCGGCAGCAGGTTATGTTCAAGGAACACATTGTACCTGTTTGTTTACCGCCACTCAACGAAGATTTCACCGGTAGAACGGCAACGGTGATTGGATGGGGACGAACTGATTACGGTAATTCAAATTCCCTAATGTCCCAATTTAGGACGGGATTTCTATACCAAATTTCAACTAACATTTTCAGAGTGTGACCTTCAATCCGACTTTAAAACTCACTAATTTAATGTTATTTAACATAATAGCATTTTAATCATACGACTCTTTAAGTAAAAATCGATTTCAACTTTAACCACTTAAACCGATATAAATGATCTTTCTACGTGCACTTTATATTGCAACAACACGATTCTAAATTTCAACTTTAACGATAAATTTCGTGCATTATTATTGATCAATAAAACGAGGATTGCGATCCAAAAAACTTCTAACGATAGAAATATTCAGAAAAATTCAAGTTCCAATTTTTTTTTCTAGGCGTTGCATCGTCCCCAGCTGTTTTACAAGAAGCTGATGTCAGTGTAATCACAAACGACCAGTGCCAAAGCTGGTATAGGGAGGCAGGTCGAAAGGAACTTATTTATCCAGTATTTTTATGTGCTGGTTATAAAAACGGAGGCAGAGATTCGTGTCAGGTGCGAATATTCACATTTTCGCCTCTTAATTCTTTTTTTAAGAGGGGGAAACGAGGTAGCGATGAATCAAAAATTAATCCCCTACATAAATTTGAAAATCACTATTTCGAAACGAGTTGTTTTCCCCATTTCTCTCAAAAATTATCCCTTTTGGAACCGTTCCAATTTTCCTTTTTCTTCCCCCCACTCCTTTCATTGGTTCCATTAATCCAACGAATGTTCAAGAAAAAAATAATTAAATCCCTATTGTGTCTTTTGAAATTATTTTCTGCTCAATTCAACGTCAGCTCGCCTTTTTAGCCTAAAGTGAGCACTAATCAATTGTTTCCATTTTAGGGAGATTCTGGTGGACCGCTGACAACTCGAGTAAATGGAAAGGCGACTTTAGTGGGGCTCGTCTCATGGGGCATTGGATGTGCACGTGAAAACCTACCAGGCGTTTACACTCGAATTCCTACCTTTGTCGACTGGATTTCCAAATACGCTTTCACGTGAAGAATGACTTCAATTTTCCTTCCTGCAACTCTTTTAGTGGATGATTGCTGGGACAACGAGCACTTGGCTTCACCGACAACAAATCAGTTGGACAATCAATTTAGCTATTGCTCGGTGATTTTATTCTGCGAAAACAAAAAGAAAAAAATATATTAAAAAATTAATAAACAGACAAAAATGCAGGGATTGAATTTTAAGAGAAAGTGATTTGATTTGAGATTAGTGCGTTTTATATTCAAATGTAAGTGTTATTGTCATGAGCTTTTGTTTCTTTTTCAATTATCATTTAGGAAATTCAATTTCCATTCACGATTTTATTTTTCAGTATTCATGTTTATTTGTATTGTTTTCGAAAGAATTGTTGGGTTATTAGGGGAATGTTGTTCTTTTTTATGTTTTACTTTCTCTGCTGTTCTATGCTGTTGATCAGCGACTGTTGTATTTGCTTTATACGTATGGCACTCCACCGAATGCAATTGCACTGGATGCAATAAGTCTTTATTTATGAATAAATAATTAAAAATGAAATTTCGTCGTTTCGATAATTTTTAAAAAAAAAACAAAAATCAAATTAAAAGAAAAGAAAAGAAAAATCGCAATTTAAAACTTGGTATTTTTAGTAACGGAAAATGTGATTAAATATTTTAATAAATTTAATGTTTTTTTCTTTTTTAAATTTTCGTTTAGAAGACTGAATTTACATCCACTCCCACTCACCTTCCGTTTTTCTTCGACTCTGGTTATTTGCTTAGCTCGCAATTATAATTCGTCAAGAAGACAACTAAATTGTGAAAAAGAATTATTATTACTGCATAAAAGACAGTTTCTTTTTAATATGCCTACCTGTTTGTTATCATTGTTTTAGTTTCATATGAAGCGCCGTTAAATTTTTTTTCTCTTTACTTTTCTTTATCGCTCTTTTTAAAAAAAAATTACAAACTGTAAAATTCAAAAGAATTATTTTTAACAATTATAGAGATAGCTAACAGCAGTACGTATGGCATTTCAGTTTCACCCGATTTACCCGCCCAAATAAGCCACACGTGTCGCTTCTGTACACTTTTACGTTTCATTTTCTGCCTCCCGATAGCGCTGATAGTCAATGTCACTCACGTGGAAGCTCGAGTTGGATCTCTGATTGTGGGGGTGTTGCTGTAGTTTTTCCGCATCCCTCGTCCGTGAAATAATTTTGATGGCCTGAAGATGAATTTTACGAATCGGAGCAATTTACTGTAATCGTAAACGCTCTGTACCGATCAACTTTTAATTCTTTTCTGTGTGGCCAACTTGAATGCACCTCACGTTCCTAGGTACTGGGTCTTGTTATCCGACTGCTGCGCGTGGAGTTTCATGTATTGGACTACGTCATGACGGTAAATATAATATTGTCCACGAACACTCAATCAATTCCGAGAGAGAACAAATCAAATTTGAGTAGCTTTGTCGTTTCTTTAATATCGATCAATAATGAAACGTGCCTCAACTCAAGGTTTACCTTGACCTTGAACGATGAATGGGCACACCAGAATACTTTAAACATTTTACAATATGACATACATGTAATTAGAAAGATATTTTTTTTTAAAAACTTTTAAAAACTTGTTGATTCGGCACAAATTAAGCCGCACTTATTTTAACCGAGGCGAAAATTCGAGTCGATATTCTTATGCGTGGGCGTCTGATAAGCTGACTTGATGACGGCATTCTTCCTTTCGAGATTTTTCTTTTAACTTGAATCGAAAAGTAATTGGTTTAATATTTTCAGATGGTTCAGTATGGCTCTTTGATTGCGGAGAAGGATCTCAAGTGCAAGTGCAGAAGAGCAGCCTCAGATTTGGACGTATCAACAAAATTTTTATCACTCATCTCCATGGAGATCACGTAAATATTGATGACATTTTAGAAGAAAAAAAAATTTGAAAATATAAAAATACTTAATTTTTAGATGTTTGGTTTGCCCGGATTGTTGTGCACCATCGGAACGCAGGTACCAGACCGAACTGAACCTATAGAAATATATGGGCCGGAAGGATTACGAAAATATTTGAGAGTCAGTCTTGAATTATCTCATACTTTGCTCAACTTCGATTATATCGTCCATGAGTTAGCTACCATTCCTGAGCAGTATCCAAGAGATTGGAATGTATGTCTTTTAATTAATTTTCATAATGAATTGACCTCTTATTACAGTTTGCTTTTAAATTAGAATTACGTGTGTGATTATCAAAGCAATTCAAAGTTCCATCCAAATGAAAAACCAGGTCGGACTATTCATTCAGGTTGTGACTGTGTGTGGCCCGTGTAAGTTGATGAACACAGTTTCTTTAAAAAATGATTTATTATTAAATATGTTATTTTTTTAGTTTGGAATCATTAAAAGTGATTGTAAAAGCTGGCTGGATTAAACACCGTGTTCCGTGCTTCGGTTATATAATAGAGGAACCACCACAACCTGGAAAGTAAGTTAAGTCAAATTTGTTCAGATTTGGCTATTAAGACATCATAGTTAATGAGTCTGAGGATTATTATTATTTATCATTTAATATGATTTCAGACTTGATGCAGCGAAACTGAATGCTCTGGGAGTACCTCCAGGACCCATATACGCTAAACTAAAAGCTGGACATTCAATTACAACGCCAATTGGAATTACTGTAGAATTTTCAGAAATGAAAATTAATTTTTTAATTAAAATTTATTTACCTCAAGGTTCGGCCTGAAGACGTAGTTGGACCTCCAAGACAGGGAAGAAAAGTCGTCATTTTGGGTGACACTTGTGATCCTTCCTCTATTGCTGTGGCAGCCAAAGATGCTGACATCCTTGTTCACGAGGCAACATTAGATGATTCGATGAAAGAAAAAGCGATTGAGCGTGGCCATTCAACTCCATGTAATATTTTGTCAATTGTTTAATAAGAAATAAACAATTTTAATAAATATATTCTTTTTTCTAGTTATGGCAGCCACTTTTGCCAATTTGATTCATGCCGGAACTCTTATCCTCACTCACTTCAGTCAACGATACAAATCAACATTCGATAATGAAGAAAACAGTTCTGTTGATTCAATGAGCAATGTGAGAAATTATTAATTACAATTTTTTCGTTGTTCTTATTTTGAAATTTAATTTAGCACGTTAACGGCCAAGAAGACGGTGCTGGTGAAGTGATGTCCGTGGAGAAATTGCTGGACGAAGCAAGGGCTTACATCCACAACGAGTGCTCAGTAATCGCTGCCGAAGATTTGATGGAAATCGCATTTCCTTCGAAACGATAATAGGTTTAAGAAATGTCTTGAAACATTCAATTTTTTATTATTAATTTATTTTGGATTAGCTTTAATTTAGTTGATTTGCTTAATATTAAGTAAAAGAATAGTTTTGAAAGAAAACGATTTGTAAATTTCATTTTTACCTCTATTATTCCGTTATAAACATTTTTAAGGAGATGTATAATATTTTCTAAAGAAGTCCACAATTTTTATATGCAATTTTTAGATGGGATTTGGTTGTTGGAATGTACATAATATTTTATCGGTACTCAAGTGTAAGTAATAAGCCTGTTGGAATTTGAAAAGAGTTTACTGGACTTATATTTTGATATGAACGAGGATTTGGGAATTGCTCAGTTTTATTATCAACCTTATATATTGCTCCGTGGAATTCAATAATGAAACGTTTCTTTGAAATTTTAACTTTATGCTTACTTAATATAATGTTTGCTGTTAATTAGATATTGAACTTGTTGAATCTTATCTTCAAATTAAGGTTTCTGAAGGGCTGGATCAATTCGGTCTGACTTGGTTCAGTTGATTTTAAATTAATTTTTTTGTTATTGTTGTTGTTTACAATGTCGGTAGAACGATGGCTATCCAGGAGAAAATATTTTCGAGATTTACCTATTCACTCTAAAAAAAAAAAAATTTTTTTTGTTTGTTTATTTATTTATTTTGAAATTTTTACTGATTTCATGATATCAAAATGACTCGGGTATCAAAAAACAACAAATTACAAATAAAGCAATTCGAAGTAATTACAATTGTCACTTTCGAATTCAACCTATTTGTTTTTATTTGAAATATTTTGATTATTTTTCGCCCCCTCCTATTCCAATTAATTGATGGACAATTAGCGTTCTACCGTAATTAGTTTAAACTTTGAAGTATAATGAATCAAATATCTTTAAATTAAATTTTATGTGTTCGGTCCAACCACATAATATCTTTATCTAATTTTAAATCTGCAAACAGCAAAAAAAAAAAAAAATCAACGTATGTGAGTATTATTGTGTGTATTTCTCTTTGTTTGTAACAAGTCATCACAAATGTTGAATTTATATTTTCTTAATATTGTATTGCACGTCAACCATATGCAAACAGCAAATCTCATGACATAAAACAACAGTTTTATACGACACGTCTATTTTTGTCTTTTTGATTTTTTAGTTTTAAATCCATAAACTATTTTTGAAATAGATAAATAGTGATGAAATCAATGATGCATTTTTTATATTTATTTCAGCATGTGGTACCTCATTATTGTTCTAATTAAGTTAAACTCAAATAATGCACAAAATAAAATTGCCTAATTTTTTAAAAATATTTTAAAACCAATCACAGCAGGTATAAATAAACTAACAAAAAAATACGTTGGTTTAATTAGTTCTGTTTCTTGGTTATAATCATGAGAAATTAAAAACTCGATATATAAAATGAGAGAAAAAATGCACAAAATGTGAACATAAAAGTGATACTTTATGCGATTTCAACGGGATTGAGGTCAAAACTATATTCATCTTCCACAAAAAATAAAGTGCAGCTAACTTGATTATTACGTGTAGCATTATAACAAACTCAAAGAACGTAAATTTATTGTAGTGTTCAATGGCCGTTTATGTGAAATTGTATTCCAATTAAATAATATTGTCTTTGTATTGATAAAAAAAATATTAATAAATTTATCGAGAAATGTTATCGGGATTTATCGCTTATTTCAGTGCGCACTCGCTTCGTTTATCTTTAAACAAATGTTTTCAGTTTGCTTGCAAAAAAATAATAAATATAATAGGTAATATATCAGTTTCTGAAACCATTAACGACAAAGGTCAATACTCAACTGCGAAACAATAGAATACCGTCAATTAAACTTGAAGGTCACAGGCCTTTGCACTTGAATATCTAAGAAGTGATGTTTAGAATTTAATTGACTTCCTTCTCGCCTTTTCGAGTCAAATATCTTTTTGATATTGGCTTATTGGGAAAAAAAATCATTTGCTCTATGAATATTAAATCGATTTGACAATATGTTGACCTTGAAATGTCAAAGAAGTTGTTTTCTGATTGTAATATATCACCATTTTGTTTGTAAAAAATAAAAATCACCGTTAGTAGAATTTTCGGTTAATGTTCTATAGAAAAAGCCAACTTTGCATTAAAAATAAATATATCAACATTGCCATTTAATTCCATCTAGGTGCCTTGGGCTTTCCAGTAGGCATGGCGACCTCATTTAACTCTTAGTGGTTAGAATAAATATGATCTTGACCTGAAAACAATATATGTACATCAAATTCGTCTTGCTAATATGGAAAATGTAAAGTCACATACTTAAAAATATTTATCTTAAAAATTAATTTCGTTTTTGACATTTCACTTATTAAATTTATCGCAGATAATGTAACAATTAAATTTTTTTTTCTCGATAAGTCACTATTTGCGGAAATTGTTGTCATTAGTATGATTCAATACACGAAATCAGATCAAAGGTTACCAGCATCCTTTATGCCCAAATTTTGAGCTATAAACAACAAAGATGAGAAACGAGTCGTTTCATATTTCTTTAATTCAGAACACCTCCTACTACTTACCATATAACAACAGTACTGATCCAGGATGTGAGAAAAAATATAACCTGATTAACTTTCTTAATTAACCGATTATATTTAATTGGCATTATTTTCATCATCAGCTGATCTTTAAAATTAAAAGAGCGTGACCATGAAAAAATATATTAAATTAATCCTTCACTTTTTTAAAAAAAACCATTTCAAATCGATTATTTTTAAAATTTTTTCACATTATTGTTGTAATTGTTACTAAATCCAGGAAAGAAAGGAGATTGAGAAGTTGTGTAGGCGTCGATAGATATCAAGTGCAGCAGAACCTACCTTGGATTTGGCGGCTTTGTTCCCATTGGCGTATCTGTGGGCTCAACCAATCCCAGAATTTTTAGTTCGTTCCATTTTGCAGGTTTAGGTGTCTGTTGAGAGAAACTATTCGTGTTACGCGCTAGTGCAGTTAGATATCACCTGTGCGTCCCTCATTGAGGTGGTATAATGAGTCAACTTTAACTCGCACTTTACATTGCAAAGTTTTTATTCAAACCGATCTCAAATGGCTTCTTTTTGGAGGATATTTAAACCAAAACAGAAAACTTCATCTGCCATTCAGAAGACCGAAGGTGCCGAAGTAATCGACGACTGGAATGGAGATCCGCCAAATCTGGAGCGATCGAGGAATCGTGGAGATCGGATGTCCGTAAGCCGTTCGGGTCGTTTTAAGCAAAGGTCGAGACGAAGATCGGGTTTATTCGATAATCCAAACTTTGTTGACGGTAAAAAGAGCTCGCCAACTTCGTCTCCAGAAAAGGAAACTGACGATGAAAATGATGAAAACTGTATGAGAAAAGCCAACGGTAAACAAGAAGAGGAAAAAGCGGCTATTAAAGACAAGGATCCGGCGAAAAAAACGCACGCAAGAATTAATGATACCCCTGCCTTACAAACTACCCTTTGAAAGTTTTGTTAACAAGGATTTCAATCGCCTTTTATCAAGGCTTTGACTATTTTGCATAGTTGGGCAGAACTCGGAACCGGTCCACCAGGAAAAAAAATTATTACTAAGAGATGTTTATAAAGAAACCTTGATGTCGTCGAAACAGGCGTGTCAGTGACCTAATAGTGAGTTTGTAACTTTTATAAACATCGATTTGTCTTCAAGCAGCTTGTGCAATTTAAGAAAACATGTATAATAATAATAATCGTGAAGGGGAATTTACGTTATAATGTCATAATTTTTATTTTTATTTTAATTTTCATGTATGTGCCTCACAACTAGTCAATTTAATTCCTTTCGCTTTTAACTTTATAAAATGTAAATATAAAGTTTTTTAAAATGTTTACACTCTTTTCTGATAGTTGTAATCATTTCAATTTGATAACAAAAATAACAAACTGAAACTAATGCTGTGCCAATACATTTTGATAAATGTAAACTGTGATAGTAAAGAAAAAATAGATGTCATCAGCTGGAAATAATTTCCTTTCATATAATTATCTTTTCATTGAACCCATGTGTTTCACTTCAATCTATTTTTTTAGAAATTTAATTTATTATCTCATTTCGAAGCAATATCACATCATAGAAAGAAAATGAAATCCCCTTCAACCACCTGACTAAACAGCTGTTAAATGATAAGGCTTGATAAGTCGTAATTAACCTCAAATATTTGCTTTAAAACAAAAACAAAAATCTAACCAGGAAGTTTTATATTTGTTACTTTAAACAATAACTTGAAAATTCATAACAAAATGAAAATAAATCATCATATAAAAATTCAAATCGCCTTATCCTAAAATGATGAAAAAAAATGATATCATCATTTCTCATCGCGGCACTCCAGGTACAATTTATTGTCATTATTTCCCCCTCTTATTTTCGCGTGAGACGATTTAGGTCTCCACCCATCGGAGTCATCGGCATGAAGCGTACAATGCGTGAGTGAATGTCCTTTTCATCCTTTCTTTTCTTAATTTTATTACTTCGCAATGCGTCTCTGCTTTATGACTTTTAAGTCGACTTTCTCTCGACCTTGTCCTTGGTAAACACAAAACCAAATCTCAGCAGACAAACCTTTTCAATTGCAACACGATCGGATTTGAATTCTTCATCTGCTGGTGAAATTACCAAGGATTGTGTTGGCAAATTTCTATTACTCTACCATCATTTGCTTTTGACAACAAAACGCTTGGCAGCTTCAGTTGCCCTTGATACGCACAAGCCAGCTAATCCAATTCATTCGTTGCATAACAAAATCTTTTTCTTTTCTCTTGTCTTTTGTAATAAAATAATTAAATTTCATTTACCAAAGGTTAAACCTTGTCATAATCATTACGTGTATATTCAAAACGGAAACAACTCCAGCACGTGTCACAATCAAGGTATTAAAATGTGCAATTTCTCAAACTTTTCTCTCGAAATTTGAGTTTCGGAGGATTAAAACGATTAAAACACTTGCAAAAGAAAAAGCCAGACAAATTTATAATCACGAAGAATTTTACTTTTACATGTTCCGTAAATAAATTGTACATGTATAAATATTATTACAAAATCTAATTTAAAAAATTGTGAAACACTTTTTTCCATCAGAATTACTAGATTATTTGATCAATAACTCGGGGTATAATATAAATAAAATGCAAATCGCATTTTTATAGGTAACAAGGGATTTTGCAATGAATTTGGAACAAAATGTAGCCACATATTTGAATAACAAGCAAATGTACAAATAATTTTTATTTTTTTGTTCTAATTTTTTTTCCTTTGTCCGAAAGCAACTCAATGTCTTTAATAATGTATAGGATGCTGAATTGCTGCAATCAAAAATATTTACGCATTCTAAACAATTTAGCAAACTTATTTTACATATTTTCTTTTCTGCTTTAGAAATTTATATCAGCTAACATGGATTTATAGAAATTTCAAGTTACAGCGGGATTTAAAATTTCATAATTTCAAAATAAGAAAACCATTTTTTTTCTGGAGCACATCATCATATACTATAGTAATACCATACTACAAATAGAAAACTCCATTTGTTAATTACAAAATTCGATCGGAGAAAAATTTCAATAAGCTAATTCCTATAACATGTATTTGCTACATATAAAAAATTCAATGAAAAACTCACAAAATATATATAATGAATGGCCAAAATGTATACTCGAGTGTTGTGACTTGATAATTTTGTGCACAACTTCAATATTTTTGCCGAGCTGAGATTAGCAGTGACAAATAAAAAAAAAACTGAGAAAAAAAGGGGGAAAAAACTGCTCAAATAGCCACAGGCACTGGTGAACTCAGTGATGAAACTCGGAAAGCTATAAATCGAACTACTTACTAGCACCTTACAGAAACGCAAATCATTACTTTAAAAAATGTTAGTTTTTAAAAAAAAATCCTACCATAAATTCAGTTTTTTTATCAAATATTAACTTTTTGTCATTTCACAGTCTGTGGCTTTATCTTTATAACCAAACATTTCTTTCCATCATGGCGCACCAATTCCATATAATGTACAAATAAAAGAATGGGAAAAATACAATCTAGGGAAAAAAATGGGCAAAACTATTTACAACATCATTTATCACAGCTCCAAATAGAATAAAATCACAAATTAAAGCATCAATCCAAAACACAGCCTTAATAATACAAATTACTATAAAAAGATTAAATTTGCATGAGATTTGCATATAAATCACACACAAATTTCGTAATAATAATAATGATAAGGAAAAATGATTCATGTTTGTATTGATTTTTTGGGAGGAGTAAAAAAATAAAATGAATTATTAATCGATTGGTCAGCAACCCAAAAAAATAAAAATAAAAATAAAAATAGCATACAGCGTTATGATGATTCATTGCTTTAACATTTACTTCGAAACATTTAGGGTCAACTGTCTTTAGTCATATACAAATCCTATAATAAGTGGAGTATTTTAGGTATAAATAGAGAATACAGCCAGACGAAACCATTGTGTACCTTTGTAATCTTTAAAATTGTCTTCCCTTTCTAGAAATGTTTAAATCTTTGGTAAACATTCATCAAATTAAGCTCGATAATTTATGACTATAAATAATACAGGTTTTCGATTTATTGCTGAGGTAGAAAAAATATTTGTAATTAATGGCTGATTAATATGGATAAATTGTCTTATTTTATCAAGGTTTATATCCAAGGGAAGACAACTTCCAATCAATTTTTTCTTCAGGCGGCCTCGTTCAAGTTTCATTCGAAATTATTTACGTGCCGAACACAGAATGGAAATCAAAGAAAAAAATAGTTTGAAAAACTTATCTCTACAAAATGATATATGGTTCCATCTAGTAACTTGGAATCTTCAGATCACATTCTTAATCGAATAATATTTTTTGGTGAGTAATGAGCATTTCAATGGCAGCACTTTCGTACTTCCATACGGACAAATCAGGTGTGCCCAAGTCTGGCGAACGCATCAACGTTGGACAGAAAACTGTGCTCAGATTATGAGTTGGCATCAAATTCTCCTTGGACCTCTCGGCTACCCTATAAAACGAAAATGTGAGTTTTATTGTCAAGCAAGTCGGCATTCTCAAGGAAAAGTCGTTCACAGAAGGAAAAGTATTCTCAAGAGATAAATATGTGAATCGTTTCACAGCTAAAACGCTATTAATGTGTTGTTTACATTACCAACGGTCCAACGTTGGTGAAATTGTAATTGGATGTTTTTGGATTTTATTTCTTTTATGGAAGTATTCTAGCTGAAGTTAGAAAGTTTTTTTTATGTGATGCCTGTAATCATATATCATTTGTTTATGTAATCCGATTCATTTCGAATAGTTTAAAACTGAAATTTGCCTTCTACTCTATCACCAGCCAGCAATTGAAGTAAGATTTTGATCTAAAAATATATTCTGTGAATTGTAAGTTCCTTGAAGTTACTAATTAAAAATTTTCCCTGATATCGTAAGTAATAAAATAACACAAGATTCCAATTTTTTTAAAATGTTTTATGGAATTATGGGTAGTATATATCTGAATTGTTTTATTATGTATTACACGCAAAAAATTTTATTTGTTCTGCACGTTTTACGAATTTTTATAACTTTTTACCAAGTTTTACTTCTACTAACAATGCAGGATAGCTTTCCTGCCGAACGATTACATCAGCAGAGAAGCAACAGGAAATTTCAAAATTGATTTAACATAACGTATAATTAACATCCATTTCTTTTTAAGAAATAACACGGAACTAATCAAAACTATGAATAGGCAGATTAAGATTATATTCAAGATTAACTTGTATTGTTTTTCATATGTTGACATAAGCTTAGAGCTAAAAAGAGATATACTTATGACAGGATGTAGTGGTTTGATAAATAATTATTAAATGCAATGTCAGTAGAAATAAGTTGTTCAATTTATTAAATGCTTGATAGACCAGACAGCTCTCTACCACAACTGCATGGATCCGAACCAGTTCAATACCCGGCAGTGTTAAAAACGCCCTTCCAGCCATCCAGACTAGATTCCGAACATTTTATTGCGATTCCAGTCATTGATAAAGCCGCTCTGTATGCTAGATATCATTTTTTGAGGATTTATTAGTAAATACCCCTTACATAGAGGGAATAGAAAATATTCATTTTAAGCAAATTAAGTGTCTTACGTTTTGACCATTCTTTTAAATGCTGAGAATGATAAAATTGGAATATAGACTTGTTTATGTAAACAAGAAAATCTTTAGAAAATTATTTTAATAAAAACAGATAGATTAGTGTTAAAATATAATTCTCAAAGAAAACTTAATTAAATTTATAATTCAATTCCTCCAATTCAGGCGATTTTTGAAATGTGATGATGTTCGATTTTGAGGAAGGGGCTCCCAAGACAGTCTTTAGACTGAATAGTTTTTGCTGGAGCCACCTATGTCCAGTCTACTCAGCTTTGACGTTAGATTATAAAGTAGATTTATACTTTTTCGAATTATAAAAGGTGGTTTAATCCTGAAAATATTAATTTTAAACTAACTAAATGACTTTATTACCTGTGGAGATGCGCCATTAAATATTTCAGAGTTTGATAATGTGCTGGTGGCAATGTCATAATAGCTTCCTTAAGAAATGGCAGTTTCTCCTCCTGAGATGGCTTTCCTGTAATATTATCTTTATTATAGTTTTTTACAAAAAAAATTATTTCTGCACAAAATAATAACTTACGAATAGCAGCAAGAAAAAGAGGATACGCATCAAAAGTTATCAGTGGAATGGGAAGCAGACGGAAATAAAGTTTAAGGACACCAGCTATCACGTTAATGTCTTCGTACGCATCTCGGCTGATGTCGGCATCCTCTCCGTCTAACACGAATAATTACTCATTAAAAACGAGATTAAAAAGTTTATTATTTCAGTTACCTTTATCAATCGTTAGCCTCAAGGCTTCAATATCATCATTAAAACCCGAAACTCGATACAATCCTTCAGCTCCTAAACCTAAATTTTAATTAGATAATTTTTAAAAAATGATTTTCTAATTTAAACTCCAAAATTATCATTACCTCTATGTTCAATTTGTTTGATACACATATCAACTACGAAAGGTCTAACGGTATTGTGTGCTTTGACTAGAGTTGTGAGGTCAGTGCCAAACACTCGTGTCACGTGTTTCAAATCGGGACAACAATCATTAGGTACATTTTCGGAACACTTTTTGTGTGCACCAAATCCACAATCTAAAGAAAAATGATTATAGCATAAACCACTTTTGTTTTATGTATGTAATACCTTCGCATTTTACACCCTGAGCAATCAAACCCCACATAAAATTCCCACAAAAGTCGCACCAGTGAAGACCTTTAAAATTGTGTACCTGCAAACACAATTGTACATTAATCACAAAATTTTTCTAAATAATATTAATTCCCAACCTTGAAGACGTGCATTTTCTCATAATTCTGTACATTAATGCTATTTCTTTCAAATGCAGCTGCCAGAATTTCCTCCTACGTTTAGAAAAATATTTAATTAAATAATAAACATCATAAGATTAAAACGCAAACCGTTTTAGTCACAACATCATCGGGTGGTCTCTCGTAAAAGTCAGGGGATGCCGGATCCGGACGGTTGCGTTTACGTCGTCGAGAATTAAGAGTCATATAAGGACTGAGTTCGTAATTGGATTCGTTGCACATCATGGCAATGTAATCACCCGCTTTCATCTCTAAATAGAGAGCGATAAGTCCATCGGCTACTAAATCGTGGATAGAATAAAAACGTTTTTCCCCAACAAAATGCTGGCCATCGTAATACAGTTTAAAATTTTTGGTTACTCCACCAAACCTATTCAAAATAAATAATAATTTCAGTATCATCGACTAGAATTAACTCTGTTTGTTACCTCATGCAAAGAGTAAAAGTACCCGGTGCTCTTTGGCTTTCACGAACGAGGTAAGCTCCCTCTCTGTCGTTCAAAAATATGTCGGTTTGTTCGCGAGAGATCATACCATGAAACCTTTAAAAATATTTTTAAATTATATTTTAAATTGTAATTATTATTTTAACTCTTACTCTTTCCCATAAAAAGGGGGTCTGTTATGTATCTAAAAAGAAGAAAATTTAATCAATAATTGTGTAATTGGTAATTTGGTGTCATTTTACCTCTCTCATACCCACGACTTTATGTGGAATTGGCGCTTGCTGTTGCAATTGGTACACTGAAAGATTGAAAGGTCAATGGAAAACACATGGTTTAATTTACTCAAGTGGTCAAAATTGCTGATATAAAACGGATGCTTACAATAAGACTTCCAAAGTGGAGGAATCTGAAAGTCACTTCGTCTTCGCTCCATGTCATTCACTGTAACAATACAATGAGTACATAATAAATGAGCGCGTAATTAAAATAATTGCACAAAAAATACAGCTAAGTTCGAAAAAATTAATTAATTAATTAACAAAGGCAGGAAAACATAATAAGAAACGTAGTGACTCATTTCCATGCTTGGAATTACTCCTTGTTTTTGCAGCTGGGCAAATCAATTTTAAACCTGGCACACAAACCTGTTGGTACAAAATCCTCGACTATTTTGTCTTGACCTTACAAATCGAAGTAATTTCGCACGCTAAGTTAAGGTAATGAAATCACGGTTTCACTTAACCTTCCATTAATTCCCAGAAACATTACGAACGAAATATCAAAATTAGAAAAATGCAAGTAGTAAGTCAATGCCATAAAATAAACAAATGAATTCATCTAACGGTAGTCGTTGAGCGTAATCAAACACCAATTTTACCTCGAGCAATAATGAAACCAAGCAGCAGAAACGTTAAAATAAAATAAACATCCGATCGCACATTACAATATTTTTTACAACTTGCAATATACGACTATTCTAGGAATTCAATCGATCAAGAAACGGTCCACGCTTCCTTTTTGTGGTGTTGATCTAAGGTTCAATGATATCGCAGCGGAAAATCTGCAAGGGAAAATATAAGCGCACCTAAAATTCCGCACGAAGAGGGTTTGGCCATCATGTTTGAAAATATTTTTTCTGTTACTGTCCACACAGAAAAATAGTTGGGAGAGAAAACCCTTGGTTCATTCACAATCAACTAAACGGGCACATCCAATGCTTTTCTACGGCGTCCGCCATGTTGCACGGTGGTGAAGACTCCCCATAGGTTCCCCTTTTATTTACTGCCGGACATCGTTTAAAGACGTTAAAGTGAAAGATTAAAATGCATTCAACGAATTTACACTTATCTAATGTAATGCATTAGCTGTGGTATAAATGTAAGTATAAACTAGCTCACGTTTTTCATTTCATTTCCAAATATAGAAAGGTATTCAATCAAGTGGCGTCCTCTGACGGACCGAGTATAAAACCTAGACGCAGCTTCAATTTTCGTCCACTTCGAGATCTTTAAAGAAGGCAATACCAGGAGCATCATTTCAGCAATCAGACATAGAAAATGGTAAGAAATAATTACTGCTCAATATTTTAAAATCACTTGTTATTGAGAATGATATTTTTCATTGTGTTTATTTCAATTTCAATTTTTCTTTAAATTTTTCTTTATTTTTATTCATTAAGATAATTTCAACTAATTAATATTTATTATATTCTAGGCAGATTTGAGCGGCGACGATGTTTCAAGTAAGCATTAATTTTAATTATAAAATCAAAATAAACGTGCAGTGTGCTTATTTTCCCCTAAATTTTAATAATTTTATTAAAGATGCTTTCAAATTATTTTAAAAACTTTAAAGACTCTTTAAAAAAAACTTTAAATTTCATTTTAAAAAATTACCAGAAATGTATTAAGAATAGAGTTACATAATTTACTAATTTAAAAAAAAAAAAAACTTTGTTATATTCTCCTATTTCCATCTTGGAGGGCTAAATTTAGATTGGCTCCTCTTCAACTTCGCCTTACAAGGGGCGCTTTCTTTCATGGAGTGAATATATAGTTCTGAAAGAATGTGATTCTGAACTATCTATCCTATGTGGTCATAGTAATTATTGCAACTGCAATAAAGCGCTTTCTCCTCTCGGCCTCTGATACAATTTCTTTTATCTAAAGTTAAACAAAAAGTTATTCCTTAGCTTTTGTTTAAAATTTTTACAAAGGAATTAGCAATACAAATTTTTTTTTTGATTATTGTATTATTTTGAGCAAACACACGGAAAAATTCTATGATGACATTTAGGTCAGGCATGGATCTTTATGACGTCAAGGTGAGGGATATATGTGGAACAAGTGCAGTGCGGGTAAATGCTGTTAAACAGCCAAATTCTATGTAAGGAAGTGAGCCTAAAATAGCAATTGGCAACTTCGTGAATTTCCTATTGCGGCAAAATCGAAGCATTTAATGATTCTGATTTCAAAAAATTATCATCTATTAATTCTTGCATTCATTTTTCAATGCGACAATAAAAAATACTTATATTTTTATATTTTAGAGGGAAAGTTGGTATTTGATGTGTACGACTTCGAAGGAACTGGAAAAATAGATTGTTTCTATTTGGGCGAAGCCTTGAGGGCCCTCAACCTTAACCCCACCATCGCTATCATCGAGAAGCTTGGTGGAACCAAAAAAACAGGTACTGTAAAGTAAATTGCTTAAACGATAATCAATTTTATCACTCTCGTATTGATTTCTTTTCTGAAATGACCCTCACTCTTTCTCATTATTAGGTGAAAAGCAACTGTCAGTCGACGAATTTCTCCCAATTTACAGCCAAGTAAAGAAAGAAAAAGAGTTTGGAACTGCCGAAGATTTTCTCGAGGGTCTTAAAGTGTACGACAAAGCTGAAAACGGACAAATGTTGGCTGCAGAATTGGCCCACGTCCTTCTCAGTTTAGGTAATTTTATTATTTTTAACGACAATTTATACTGATTATTCATAATGAGATTTATTTGGTTATCGTTAGGTGAAAAATTGACTGATGCTGAAACGATGGAGATCATTAAGGTCTGCGCCGGAACTGAAGATGACGACGGATTCATCAAATACGAACGTATAATTCATTTCAGTTGTTACCTCCACATTGAAATTAACTATTTTATACCTCTACAGCTTTCATTAAAAACGTCGTCGCTGGCCCGTTCCCAGAATCGAAGTAGACCAATGAATTGGCAATTTCAATTTACATGATCAGTTCAATTGATTATCAAAAACGTTTGTATAAAAAATAAAATAAAATTATGTAACAAAAATTCCATCAAAGGTTGACTTCGATTTTATACAACCTCAGGGACCTAGAAATTCAATTTCACTCGGCCTCCAGCAATAGCAATTGGTTCTTGACTTACATTGCGAGAAAACACTCGGCAATTTATATCAAAAATATCATTTTATCCTTCTGTCACGATCAAATAAACTTGTTGTTCTGGTTTTGAAGCAGACAATAAAACGCCCATTGAAATAGTTTGGATTTTTTTATTTAGTAAACAATACACCTTTATTCAAATTACCATAAACAAAAACCTACTTTTCCTTTTCTTTGTTTTAAGAATTGAAATAATTGTCATTCATTTGAGATTGAGATAAGTAAAATTGAATCTAACTTGCAAATCGAACAAAAAATTATATTTGCATTTCCAGATGTCAACTTCCTCTCTATCTTCATAAAATGGACTCATCCAAAAAGAAACTTGCAAATGACGCTTTAATTTTATTTGCCAGTTGTAGGTCATTTAAGTAAACCTTAAAAAGTTGCTTTTATAAGCTCAAAGAGAGCATTCAATTCCAATTTTTATCAAAACTCTAGCAAGGTAAGGATTTCATTCATTCTCTTGTCTTATTCTCATCTTGATCATTTCAATTTCTACTCCACCCAATGTTTACCAAGAGGAACAGGTCAGTTAAATGTATGCAGTGAAGGTTTTTATGTATGGAATCCATTTCAATCAATATTAATATAAATATAGAAATAAAGAGGTCATTATTGATTTTTGTGTGGCATTCTTGTAAAAAAAAGAATTTTTTTCTGTAAGACCTTGCTTGTTGTAGTAGAATTTCGTAATATACTTCAAATATATAGATTGAATATGATTAAATGTTTTATCAATAATAAGATCTAAACAGGCTTGCTTACGCTTTTATTGAATCGAGTTGAACTTCTTGATGTGGAATTTTTCACTTTTCCATTTATGGAAACCACTCCTTGGCAAGTTCATCATATAAACTCGTTTTTGTATGTCGTTATAAAAAAAGAATGACCTTGTAAATTCGTACGGAAATCCTGCTATTGAAATGTCATAAGCCCTCAATATTACATATTTGTTCTACTTTTAAGTTGCATGCACTACGTCATATTTTTACATTCTGGTTTCACCTTCGATTAAACGTTTATTTACAGTATCTCTGCACGAATTCCTCATTACCAACTCGTCCCAGTTCCTATTCCTCCGCCAGCGCTCCTCTAGGAACTTACATTTACAAATTCCCTCACAGTCCCGCCAACTTTCAACCACTATAGCAACGTCTATCCAGTTGCAGGTCAAAAAAACGCTCTCGCGAGAACTTTCCCGCCACTTCAGTTTTTCAACAGCAAACAACAACGGCATTATATTTGTATGGCATCGTCAGACGAATTGGCAGCAGCAGAACTTGCAGCAGCTGAAATAGCAGCAAACAATCTCTTACAAAATTTACAACTGAATGTGAATGTGATCGAAAAGAAAGAAACGGAACCTCCTCAAGGTAAGTGTAAAAGTATACTGTTCGCACACACAAAAACAAACACAATACAACACAATAAATAGGTCGATCTCATCAAGATAAAAAATTTCTACAATTCAATTCTGTATTTTTCTCTTGTGAATGTGTACAGTCATTTCTCTTTTATGAGTACAGAAATCAAAGAGTTTATTCAACTTTATATTCAATTTAAATTTAGAAGTAAAATTTTACGAATGCACAAAGTCATCGACGTTATCCCCAGAACGGAAACTACTAACATTATAATGACTTTAGGGTCAAGTTCCACGCCTAAGTTATTGATTCTAAATTAATCTATTAGTTTAATATGTGCTTTACTAGTACTGACAGGAAGAGAAAACTCGATACATTAGACTCGCTTAAGGATTTTTTTGAAAAAATTAATTTTCCTTGTAGCTTCAATTCTTTCATATTATTTTTTAATTTTTTATCCATTTATTTAATTTTTTGGGTTTATGGGTATGGCTGTAAAAAAATCCCACCTGCCGCTAGAGGGAAGTGCAAACACCTGGTGATGACCTCTCGCCACCCCAATTACGATATTTTGCATTAAAGGAGTGAATGAGAAGAAGGTTGTGTAACTATTTATATCCTTTGACGCGACTAGAAAAATTATTTTTAGACTGCTAGCCGAATTTGGAACCACTTTGGCAACAATGCTAAATTGTAACGCGCAAGAAGCCCAGATACTCATTTGTTGCTAGTAGCTAAAATTACCAATTATTTTAACAACAACAAAATTGAAAATGATATAGGATAGGTGTCAAATTGATATCTTTCTTAGCTTGGAGGTTTAATATGTGTCAAGGATAAAGCGTATGTCTTACGTGTCTAGACATTGATTCTTGTTACGATTTGTTGTCATGGAAACTATTTACGTTACTATGAAGGAAAAATGAAAGAAAAAAGAAACAGCTAATTGGAAATGCGATTGTGGTTGAGAACTATTTAGGTTTAACTCCATTTTGTAACAAGGTTAAAATCGATTTTCTTTGTGAAATTTGAAGAATGTGCAATTGAACTGCTTGAAGTAAAGAAATAAAGAAAAAAGCAGATTCGATTCCGCAATGTTTAGTTGAAAGACTCGAATTCCAACTTTTTACTTATGTTTCACAGGGTATTGCAAATCGATACGAGTCAAGTGTGATTTCTTCTAATGCAATGCATGCGAGTGTTTACGAGATTTGAATTTTCCATTTGTGATTTTACCCTTCAAAATCACATTTCAAAAACAAAAATTAAAAATTAATAACTTCTAAAAACTCGTTAAATGGATCGCAGCTAAAAAAAATAAATCAAATATTTTCTGTTATGGAAACCGCTGGGGGAAAAAAAAACCTTGCTACAACCTACAAGTTGTTATGAGAAGTTCTGTCGAGTTCTCACGTGGTCAGAACTTACCCTTGCAGACAGGTGGCGCATTCCAATGTGCATCTGCATGAGCCGGAATGACGTCAGCGGCGCGTGCGAACGAAAACCCACCAGTCAGTGGCCTGCTGCCGATCCAGCAGATTGCTCTTCAGCTGCAAGAGCAGACGATTGTGCATCACAACGTAAGTTTCTATTAATTCTCTTTCTCTAGTAAATTTTTCTGTTTCAATTCACATGAATTTCCTTATTTTTTTAAACCAAAAACAAAATAATTTGATAATTCCAAAACTTCGAGTGTGTCTGAGTACAACCAAGCAACGCGTTTATTTTCTTAAGAAATTAATCAATCAATCAATACACCTACGGCATTTGAATTGATTTTTTCTCGGTTATTATTTGTTGACTAGTTAAGTGCTAATAGAATAATTGCAAAATCGTTAAATTCATTATTGAAGACAATTAAGTAGTGGACAAAAAGATGTCGATTTTGAAACCTGCGTGATGTCCAGTATATATGTGTTTGTTTTATTTGTATGTTTTTCTGAGAGATTGGCAAATCATTGGCTGATTTATTATTCAGACGGCCACTCCTGTCTTTCTTTTCTGTTTATGTTTTTATTATTCTTTTTAGTAGGGAGTTTGTCTCGGTTTAGGCTTCTCCGCAGTTCTTTCCTGCATTGCAGTGAAGCTTATTTGCGTTTGCCTCACCAGTTTATTTTATTCAATAGAAAAGCAATTGAAAAATAAATTGTAAATAGATTTAGATAAATGTCATTCAGTATTATTTTATTATAGGCGACTTGTCCGTCAACCCCCCAAAAAACTAAATTTACAGTTTTGACACACGTCAGAAAAATAATTTATTAATTTCCAAGCTTATTTACATAATGTTAGCTGTTAAACGAAGCAGAAAGATTTCATACGTCTTAGAATGGCGTTCTAATGAAGTTCCAATTCAGTGGTTTAAAAAATTACAACATTTTTCCATTAGCAGAAACATTGCCATTTATTAATACTGCATGTGCTATTTAAAATTGAATAATTCTATTTATTTAATGAGCAGTTGTTTACATTTTCATTTACTTTTATTTGGACACTATTTGGACAATGTTTTGTCTTGACCTCACTCGTGACCCGTCACCCGTAGACAGGAAAAGAGCATGGATAAGATTACACTTAGTTCTATGATGCAATTATCGTGTCTACAAAGTAATCCCTAAGGAATGAAATTTATTAGGGATAATTGACGTTGATTTTGAAAAAAAAAATTCTACTTTTCTACATAATTCAATAGCTAATCAGTTTTAATGAGATTTAATAAGAGCGTTAATATTAACCTTAGACTTTAAAATTTATTTTTTGCTCAAATGTAAAAGAGGAAACATGAAGTGAGTTGAATTTTTTTTTTAAGGAAAAAAAATGTGCAAACATGTTATAATTACTTTAGGAAGAGAAATGTAAATATTACCTTATTAAGTAAATGCTCTTCAAAACATTTCTTGGAAAAATTTTGGTATAATGAGAATAACATGTCAGAAATTTAATTTTTAGTGTGGAGAATTTTTATGTCTTTGTTTTTGTTACTTTATTAAAACTTCTTTATGTTCCACTTATGTTAGTTTTAAGGTTAAATATACATTTTTAAAATGAAATCTCAAAACTACTTTTTATTGTGTGATGTGAATCGAAGAGAAAGAAAATCTTACGCTTTATTGCGGGTTCAAAGTCAAGAACCTAAATGAAGTAAAATCATTGAGTGTGACCAAAGAATTATAAAACTGAATGGACACATTCCGCACTTTCAAGTCTCACTGATTAAATAATGAATTAATTCCTAACTTTAATTGTTACTCAAATCTTACCTGTTGACGTAAACATGTGAGGTAAATATTAAATTTTCCAATATCAGTTTCTGTTGAGCTTTTGTACACAATGTACATAGCCTAATCAGACTTGGTGTGAGAAAATGATATTGACAGAAGATGTAAACTCCCAGCAACAAAAAAGTGAAAAAACCCAATCCACACAAAGGAACTTTAATAAATATAACTGCAAGTGAATGAAATTCAAAGAAAAATTTATTTGAGTGTGTTTCTATAGGGGGAGTGTATTTTAAACGTATAATCTAAATTCCATCAGAATCCACTCTCTTTCTTTTTTTTTGTACGAAATTTAATGCGTATAGTATAAAGTAGAATTTCCAATCGTATTTTATCGAGAAATCGCATATATAATGGAATTAGGAGGGATATTTGAGAGTTGGAATTGGAATGATGCCTAAAAATGGTCACTTCGTGGTTCAGTTTAATAGACAAGTCAATTATTGCAACTTATAGTAACCGCGACCACGCCCTCGTCAGATAAAGTTGACACGTGCAACATTAATTACATTCACCTTAACTGTGTGATTATTTACGCTAGTTGAGGACTTCTTAAATCGTAATTTCTGGAACGGATGGTTCCCTGATATGAGAAATTTTTCTTGATTACATATTTAAAGCTATAACTGTATAAAGTTTAATTATGATAAAGATAAAATTATATTTGGTTGTTACACTATTCATGGAATAAAATATATACAGGACAGACGCTTCAATAATGAAATGCTAAGTGGTTACACCTGGTAATGAAATTCTAGATTAAACCTGATAGCCAGGAATTAATGTCTTTCTCTCTCTCTCTCTCTCGCTCATGTTACCTAGATTAGTTTAGTGTTTTTTACAACTTTTTAAATTAGAGAGGCTAAAGATGAAATGAATAAATGAAATAAAAACGTGCAACTCCTTTCGCTTCGCATTAAATCATTGATAAAATGATTTCCTAAGAGTTGTGCAATAAAAGTGCCCCTCCCTAAGTAATAAAAGATTTAAATATTGTCCTCCTAAAGAGCGTAAAACAAATGTTTTCTCCTTGCAATTCATTAAATACTAGATGAATTCACCTAATGAAATTGACTACTTGAATAATATAAACGAAAACTTTGCAGCAATGGACTTCTGCAATGTCATATTAAATATCATCCAATGTGAGTCAGCTTGGCAAGTGTGGCTTATGTCCCGAATAATATAATTTATAAACCGTTCTCTGGCGATTTTCCAATCGCTGTAAATGACTGGTTTCAGCGATGATGAAAAGTGCATTGTTAGACCCGTTTTTCTTTCGTAAAGGGCAATGAGGCTGAAACTGATGAGTTGCACTAAGTCCAATATTCGCAACAAGAACTAGCCGTAAAAGAGAATTACAAGTAAACTGAGTTTGGTGCGAGTCAACCAATAAACATGCACCTCGCTTGGCCACACACAAAGTGATAAGAACTTGAACAGATGGCTTCTTAAATTTCTTCGATATTAATATCTCACCTCTTCATGTTCAAGAGCAAACTAATAAATCTCACGAACTCTTTTAAACCACAAACTTGACAACAACCATGAATTAAAGTTAAGGCTGTGATGAAATAAAAAGAATAAATCAGTTTTCAAATAATAGAAATTGGAAATTAAAAATTTAATCTGGTTGTAAGGAGATAAGTTTAATGAGATTTTAAAATTTTCAATTTAATTGACGTTGAATTGAAATTGGTTTGCACAAAAGAGGAATAGAAATAGAGGGCTTCGAAACAACAAATCAATATAATGCAGTTGTCATTTTTCTCACAATCGTGTGACATTTTCTTGTTCTTTTCTGGAATTTGCTAAGTCAGGAGGCAACCTCTCGGTTCATTTTACAGCAACTTTCTTTCATCTCAGGCATTTATTGATTAAATGTTAGCAAACTAATCAGAAGGCAGCAATCTAGTTTTGCGACAGATTGGTTGCCAAAGGGGTTTTGCTTATCTGCATGTTTGTACTATAAAACAGACACACTCGAGTTTTTATTACTTGTTTTGTTTTGAAAAAATTCTGCGAGTTTATTTTGATTTGATTAGTCATAGGGGCCGTCCATAAATTACGTAACGCAATTTTTGCTGTATTTTAACCCCCCCCCACCCCCCATTGTAACACATCATAACACTTTGAAAAACCCCCCCTCCCTAATATTACGTAACACAA